>NW_019060197.1:115923-145187 GCF_000696155.1 Zootermopsis nevadensis
ATGCGTACAGACAGATTGACAGAGCTATTATATTAGGCACTCAACAGAAAATGATACGTGTCTTAAAATAGCAAGAAATGTGAAATTTTGTTCCAGTTTTCTTCTGGTGTTTAAATATTTGATCGAATGTTATCAAATATTAAGCATTCCGAATATTTTACTGAATTCTAACACCCTTTTAGTATACAAAATCTCGAATAATCTTCAACTAATCCGTAAAACCAATCGATGTTTACAAATCCATTATAATCTACAAATATTCTAACATTCCCTCACCGATTCTGATATATGTTACTACGTATTACTGCATGCATTTATAAGCAGAAGACTTCTCCCTCATGCTGACACGTGTACAACCCAATTCGCATCGCACAGATGAAACCACACGACGCCAACTTCACAGCTGCCGGTTGGTGACGGCCGGACAGTGATACACGTCGTACAGCAAACCCTGTTTCCGTCAAATGCAACCATCCAGCTCAGGTACCAATTACTTTACTATATTTGAACGACATTCAGTTGTCAACACTTACACTTCCTTCGTTACATACACAAATTTCACTGGACCTTAATACTCTGTTGACAAACATTATGCGTTCTGGTTTTTTTCCCAAACTCGTCTGCATTACGGTTTCTTCTTCAAAAAAAAAAAAGTTGTTTGTCAGGTCACAGAGGGATTTCGCCTTGCCGTCTGACGTCAGTCGAATGACACCGTGAGGCGCGATTATTTAAATTGATAGGGACGGGAAGCATTGTTTTCCTCCGTCGTATCGTGTCACTAGACTACGAGGCAGGCCGAGTCTGACCTGATTCTCGTTTATTCATCACAGGAATAATGTACTGGACGTTGCGACCGTCCGAAGTAACTGACGCCTTGTAGGAATTGAGGTTTCCACGGAGGTGAGTCCGAAGGTGAGTGTCTTCTGGGCTGCAGCGTTGTTTGCTCTGGTAGAAATTCACCAACGTTTCAGAGGCTCTCGCTGCCTTCATCATCATGAAACGTCGGTGAAATTCTACCAGAGTAATCAACGCTGAAGCCCAGATGACAGTGGTCTTCTAACTTATACCTGAAATTCGTGAAGTTGTGACTGAGGATAATCAAACATTTGCATCAGATGATAGTGAGTCAACCAGTCAACCGAAGACAGGAGTGGAGTAATCTCGTCTTGTGTACGAAGTAGACAATTTCCAGCACAGAAATCCTGTGATTTCTATAATAATGTCATTAGAAGTGAACCGGAAATCATGCAGGCACAGCTGCATGATTCCGTTTCTGTGTTTTATTACAGCATTGCAAATGATTTGCGTCCGCTCACGGACTCTACCTTGTTACCCAATTCCCTGGATTCAGAATGCCTAGAATTTTCCAGAAATATCATATTTCTTACTTCAAAGTTGTTATTATGTGGTATGTTCTTCTGGAAAGATGAACATAAGTTTCATTGCATTAAAACATCCAGTCTTATTGAAATAGCGGATCATTGCACACATTCTTTATTTTAAACTAGAGCAAAGCGCTCCTTTCGGAGCGTGTTTCGGTATTTTATCTTTAGTAGAGCAGTGCGCTCATTTCGGAGCTCCTCGTGGTTGCGTTTTAAAATCTTGAGTAACAAACCAAACCAACCCCCTCAAGTCATTTGTTTACTCGGCATTGTTGTGTTGGTACAACAATGCCGAGTAAACAAATATAACGTAACATTGTTTGATGACGTCATTTTTTGACGAAAAATTGGTTGACGACAACGGGGAATCAGAAATCTTTATTTTAAATTCCATCCCGTTCCACATGACGCCACCACGGCAATACACGAATCCCAGTTATCGCATAATTTCTATAAGTATCTGCTGTATATTCTTTGTATTTACACTTATTCTCGTTAATGAACCTCTCTTCTTTTACGAATTTACGTCCTATTAGCAAAGGATTTGGCTCGTAGTTCATGACGTATCTATGAATGTTGGCAAAACCCATTCTTACCTTATAGCCAGATGGAGAAAATCTGTCTCTCTGGGATTGTCCGGACGCATGGCCGACCGATATCTCGACTTATTTCTGCAACCGTTTATCAATCAAAAGGATTACACATGCAAAGTTATGGTAAGTGAGGACAGAGGAACATTTGACAGAGGAACTGAGTTCGGTTAGGGTGTTCTGTGCTCAAAACACGCACTTAAATAAATGCACTGATAATATTCAGCTTCTGTGCTGCCTGCTTAATAAGACGAAACACGTGCGTGCATTCTATACTAATGTTTTTATTCATTGTTTGGTTTCTTCAAAGACTTAACGGACACGTGAATAATTCAGGTGAGAAGTGATACATCGATACTGTTTTTTGTAGGGGAGAAGGGGCGTGTAAGATAGCTATTACCGTCACTAAACTATTAATAACATCAGATTGCCAAAGAAAATCATACGACGTCATATTGGACGCTGTATTTTTTCTACATGAACATTATAGCGGTAAAAGGGAGAATATTTTAGATTCAAGCTATCTGATAGAGAGATGTTTCATTCTTATTGTAGTTTTTTCACCGATACAAATACAAATTAGTTACAATGTGCATATTAGAGGTGTGGCGTGTTGTCAGTTGCGTAGTGAATCTAGAAAATGTGAATAATAGCAGATATAATTTATATATCTAGGCTCAAAGATTCACATATGTTTTCATTCTAACATGACACTGAGTATTAACTCTCCCTTGTCAATTTCTCTGCAGTCTGCTTGTACAAACAAAACGCGTTGAAGCTAACCATATCGTCCTTGCATATGTTGTGATGCTATTGTACGTAAAAGTTGAAGCTAACCATAACGTCCTTACATATGTTGTGATGCTATTGTACGTAAAGGCTGAACTGTAATTGCAATTGCATCATGTGGTGACCCGTACGAGTCGGCCTTCATTGCGTAAACATGGATTTTATTTAACATTTTCATGTAATTAGAGTTGTGCATTGAAACCAGATACCGCGCTTAAAAACGGGAGTGTTTGTTCAGAGGGCTTCGCGAAAATGTTTATTACCATAAGAGTCCCGCAGAAGAAAAATATTACCATGAAGATCCTTTGTGCATGTTACAGTCAGTCTTTTTCAATGAGGGAAAGCCACAGAAAGGAAAGCGGTCGTTGTCCGTGAATATTGATCAAATAATAAGATGAAGCCGAACAAGCGACATTCATTAAATTAATGATACTTTCCCAAGTTTGGGTGGGGTTACCGATGTCACGAGAAAGAAAGGCTCTGGGGTATTCACTTCATTAGAAGCGCACAATTCTGCACAATAATTCACAGTAAAACATAACATCAGATGGAAGCAGGGGGGGGTGACAGGTTCTACAATTAATACGCAGCAATAATATAGCTAAAAATTACCATCTCTAAAGGTTCCCACGCAATGTCCACTCGTACTTCTGATAAAGGTGTTCAAACATACTAAGAACCTCCATGGATGAGAGACGTTCTTGAGAAGCAAAATGTACGACCAGGTAACCCGATTTCATTGGGGTATGTTTTGAAATTATTCCCCCATCTACGTCTCTGTCTTCCGACTCGTCACGCTTATTTATTTATTTAGTGTTCTGTCTGACGACAGGTCCATATGAACAGGATCCTTCCATCCTTTTCTCGGACTGGGACCTGTTCATATACGTTCTTGGCAGATGATCCAGAAGTGGTTTGCCATTGCCTTCTTCTGTGTGTGAATGGAGTAATTGTTGGGATGCCACGGAGAAACCGGGGAAGCCCCCGGAGGAAAACTCCGTGTTGCCTAGACCCCAGGATTACAAGGCCAGCGTTCTAACCGCTAGACCACCGTGGCACGCTATCAAACCAAAATTTTATTCGCCTTTCTCAACTCCTAAATACATTACCCATCTAACCAGCCTTAATTTTACAATCCTTTGATGAAAAGTACATGCTATGGAGCTCATTATTATGCAATTTTCTTCAACCTCCTATCTTTTATCCTTCTTAGAGCCTCGTAACATCTAGTTGCAAGAGTAAAATGTTTCCATATAGCAAATTTTGCAAACGCACTTGGACTTCTGACGGAGAAATACACAATCTGATTGACCACGTCTTGATACAATACGGTAAAGAAGTACAGTGTCCTTATGTCCGATTGCTTTGAGGGACTTACTGTGATACTGCTCACTGTTTGGTGGTTATAAAACTTAGAAACATGCTGTCGATAAGTAAACTGGCAACACGAAGCTTTAACACGCAAATATTTGACTCTGAAAGCTAAAAATTGCAAAGTTTGGCAAGAATATCGGGTCGAATTCACTGAAGGCTGCAACGTTGGGAAACGTGGATGACAATGTGAACATAAACAGGGCGTGGGGAAACATTCGACAGAAAAAAAAGAGCTCAGAACATTACGAGCTGAAAGGAAAAACGCATGGTTTTGTGGAAAACAATTGTTATTGGGCAGAAGGAAGCAAGATTCACTGCGCTAAATTCAGAATCCAACTGTGATAAATGTATGGATAGTGTACGTCGTGAAGCTAGTAGAACTTTCAGAACCAGAGAGAGGAAATGTGTGGAAATATAATATTAGTGAGCTCCGAACTGACGGCAAGAAAAATATTTTAGATTTATGTGGAGGTAAATAAATTAATAATATCATAATTCTTACAGATAAAGGGGAATTCTATGTAAGTACTGTTTTCAAGTAGTGTGTGAGCTCTAACTTTAAACTGATACATCTGATATCAAACTGAGATTATGTTAGGTTATATTTTAGAAATTACCGAATGTTAAGTAATAGTTAAAAAACAATTTTTCACTCATGACATAAAATTATACATGAAACCGCTATCAATGCATGTGGCTATTTGTCGACTAAATATTATCACTTTTCCTTAAATAATTCGTAAAATATTTACAGAAAATAGTGTTTATATACCGCTTCTACTCTGAGCGGACAGAATGACAGGTTATAGTTCAAAAAGGGCGGGGCTGACGTAGTTATATATGTCAAACGAGTGACAAAATATAGCGTATTCAATGGCACGCAATGGCGATAAATAAATATACTAATAGGTGGGTTGGGTTTAGACTGAAAATTACACATCAGTATTGATTTGTGGATCCAAAACACAGACGAATAAAATTGATAACTTTTGATTTCTGAGTGAAAAGCTTTCAGACCTGGCCCTCGATCGTTAGACCCCATCTACCATGTTTTCTCGATAAAAATAAACTCACTTTCTTGCCATCTTCAATCCTTTTCCTTACTGAATTGTCGTAAGGAATAATATCAACTGGAACGACGAGAGACATTTTGATATTGTTTTATCCTTCACGCACTGCAGTTTATGTTTGATTGAAGTCTAATGGCAAGGTTCAAACACACACGTGGGGCAGTGTAATACGGACAGATTGCACGTTTCAATTCTTGTTGTATACATCTCTTTCAGAGTTATGTCTTCGGCATGAGATATGATTTTCTACGCCACTGAATCATTTCATCCTATAAAATGGCCGGTGTAATCTTCCTTCTCTAAATAAAAGGAATATTATTCTCAAAAGATTTGCAAACTGACCGATGCTCCCAAAAGAGCCTTATTTAAAGATACTTTTAGAGAATCAATAAAATCTTCTCGGGCAATCAGCTGCATCAACTGATTATCGTAGTAAACCAACGTTTCGGGAACCAACTCGACTTTCGAGGTATCCAATCACATCAGAACCCTGAAGATGGTGCCAGAGTTTGTTCCCGAAACGTCGGTTTACTGAGGTAACCAGTTAACGCGGTTGATTGCCCGAGAAGATTTTATTGATTGTACTCGCCGCGAAAGTCTCAAATCCTATACTTCGAGAGATGAACTACAAAGTCTGAAACTTCATCCTCCAGAACAACACACACACATGAGCATGTTATCACGAACTTCAGCAGATAACATACAAGACATTTAACGTAACCCCTGTCCTTGTTGCTTCACCACAAGGGTTCAGAGTTCAAACATGGTTTATTATATGAACTTCCAACCCTCCTTGGTGTTTATCTCGCTACGACCAGGCTGTGTTGGCAATGGAGGGGAGAAGTTGGCGCCGTTATATATTAGCTGTGTAAAAGGGGATGAGACAGTGCTAGAAGAGGGTGGTTTACAACCCTCATCATTCCACCCCACAAATGGGGAGGAAAGGAAGTCTAGTAACAGTGATTATTGTTCTTAATGCAAAAAGCTTCCAGAAGGGGAAACACTTCACTAATGTGCCCCTTTTGTTTTCGCATTTATGCAGTCCAGCACTGCTAAAAGTGTAAATGCATCGGGCCATTAGATGGGGCATGGATTCTTACGTCACGTAAGTGCTTATTACATTCGCCCTGAAAAAGAAATGCAAACAGCGATCTTTATTTAAAATCATGGTTTAGAGAAAACTTATTGCAGACTACTTGGTTATTCTTAACATGTCGAATATAGCCTACTCGGATATGATGCTTACTATCTCCACAATCAATCTCCCTGATAATGGATGCGGTAAGCGTCTTTGAGATGTCGGCCAAATTCTACCAGACTACACGAAGTAATATCTTTCCTTGAAGGATAATCGCCAGTGTGAGAATCTGAAAAATAACTGTTAGCACGTCTCCTGTCGGTTATGCAGCAAGCAATTCACACACAAAATAATATTTTACTGTTTCAATTAAATCTCAATCCGTAACGTCACCAACTGCGAAATATATTATATCTGTAATTACTGCATATATCCATTTTCTGTCCTTGTTGTTTTAAGGAAAGAAATTTAATAATAGACTGCGTAATTAAGTATCTTACTTAACTACCTTCTTTAATATATTTTTTATATACATGAATTCAAGACTGTTCAATGAAAATCAATTGTGGTAAATATGAACATTAAAACTACGTGCGAAGACACGATAGTTTTATAGTTTGACATTTTATTAATATAATACAATTACAATACATCTTAAAAAGTATTTCTAAGAACAGGCTCTAATAGTTGTTGTGTTATCGATAATATACAATGTAATCTGTTAGTAAAACTACTCAGATTCTAAACGTAAACAGCCTTGAATTTAAACTATTTCAAGTAATATCAAATGGTCTAAACAGACTATTCCTAAATACAAATACATATTGTGGTTAAATCCAAACTATTTGGACCTAAGATGGGTGTCTTCTGGGACTCATCGCCATGAAAACCTCAAGTCCCATTTAGTTACTAAAACATACAGTCACAATTATACCTGTGTGCTATCAGTAATACTTCACTAGATACATTTTGTACACTTACGAAGCGAAAGTGAATCTTTGAGATTCAATCACCATCAGCATTCAATTTCTTCTGCATTGTTTAACACTGTATATTTGTTTTCTATTATTTAAGCTTAGGTTTCCACAAAATGACTACAAATTGACCTCAAGTATATTCATATATATCTATAATGTACAGTTAAATTCACACGTTATAATTCATAGACACCGCTCAATAAGCAACTCTTATTTCAGTCTTCTTGCTGTCAATTTAGCAGTAACTGTAGCCTGTTTAAATAATTACTTCCACTATACATATGGCACTGTAAGAACAATGTTGGTGCACACTCTTCAAATGTTTCTGCATATACAAAACTACTTAATTGGACAAATTCTTTCCGCTTATACAGTAGGCCTAGTTATAAGTAATTATTTCTACAAATGAAAAAAAATACGTTAATTCTCAAGGGCCTACCGTAACCCAATAATAATTTAAGTTATCACATATAGGACCTACATACATTTGGACATACTGCATGTTAAACGATATTATTTCCCAACTAATAGATCCCAGGTTTATAATTTATTCATTTACGGAAATTAAGTGCCTGAAACATATGTGACAAGATATTCATTAAACTTATTTCCACGGATGTTTTCCTGTCACATGTTTAAGAAACATCGACACACAGGGAAGAACATCCCGATCTTTATAATTCATTCGACATTAAATGCATAATATTTCCAACTTGTTTAAAGTTTTGCAAAGATGTAATATTTTTAATTAATTATGTCAGTGTAGATTAATATAGGCTCAAGTCTCAAAATAATTTGCGTTATTATTTGTCTTAAAGTCTCACACTATGAAATTTTCATGTGTTTCCTAAATTTATGCATGCAATCTTATAATAGTTACAAAAGTTAATTGAATCTGGCATGTCCTATGTCAAAGTAATATTATTTCTGATCTGTTTATATTATATGCTGGCAACCAGAAAGTCAATGTGTTGTGTGAACATAAACTGTGTATGAAATGCGTTCTAGCATCTCAAACTTTCCTGTCCATACAAGATACTCATATTCAGTGTCATCCCCCAAGGCGTCCAATTTAGTTTTCGTACATCAGTGAGTGACGTTGTAATAAGCTTCATGACACGTCAGATATTACTTCGTCATTGTTCCTTCGAAGCAAGAACAAACTACTATGACTTCTTAATCCGCAAAGAAAGTTTTCACGAACCTTTGAGACATGTTTCAATGCAGAATGTTCAGCAAAAGTAGGTTCTAATATTCCAAAGCTCTGCTATGTTTTGAATCACCAATAACGCGTTATAACAACACATTTCTGACACTAAAGCAATATGACTTTTTTTTTAAATTTTAAATTTATAATTTTTGCACAGGTTTTATCGTAACCTACTTGTAGAGCGTACCTTTAGCTTTGGTATATTTCTTTACCAAAAGTCTTAAGTACATTACCATGGGCTAATGAATTTAATCCACTGACTTAAAAGGATGGACACTTATACGTTTACTCTTGGGTAGACCTAATTTATCTAAAATTTAAAATTCAGAAGAAGTGAAATTTGAGAGCACAAGAATCTCGACAAATTTTGTACACTTAATAAATTCCTTAACTTATTGTCGTCTGCCCCAGACATAATAAATCTGTGGAGTGACATGTGAGCCTAACGATTCATAAGGCGTTTTGGAAATTTTATCAATTGCACAATACGTTACACATTTTTAAGATACGTATAATATCATGGCACATAACTACGCAAATTCAAATCAAACTTTTAAGAGAAACAAAATATTTTCGTTCCTTCTTTCCTTCTATCGTGTCATTCTAAGGACTGGACGTTATCGATTCCTAACACTCACAAAATTTATTCGAAATTAATGCAGTTTTCTATGAAAATCATGCATAATATTTTCATCTCCACCACTCGGAAGCTTTTTAACAAGTGTCGTGTTACTAAATACATCTGATTATATCAAAATGTATGAATCCGAAATATGCATTCAGTCTTGCCGTGCATTATTGGCCAACAAGAGTGCGTTTGCTTCTTCTTCTTCCTCGTCTACAGGCACAGTGCTGTGGTTGTACAGCCCCTGGGCCATGAGCTGCAGCGCCAGCGGATTCTTCTGTCCGCTCGCCTTCTTGATCTTGGCGCGTTTGTTCTGGAACCAGATCTTGATCTGGGCCTCGTTCAGGCCCAGTTCTCGCGCCAGTTCTGTTCGGCGTCTCTCAGTCAGGTAACGATTCTCGGTGAACTCGTGTTTCAGGCGTGCCAACTGCTCGCCGCTAAACGCTGTTCGTGGTCTCTTCTCTTCCGGCTTCTTCTCCTTTCTCTTTAGTCGACGAGATCTCGGACCTGTAAAGAAAACGATAAAATTGCACAGCGTGAATGAATGACTATCATAAGTATTATAGGCCTGCACTACATTTACACATAAAACTATTTTAAATGCCGTAGCACATAGCCTAAATTTGGGTAGTTCAATCGGTATAGTGGCGGTTATATGCTAGACAACAGGAGTTCGACTCTCGACAGCAATAGATTGATATCTTAGCTACCGCATCACCTAGAGTCGTACCCAATTTGTACCGGGAGACGCTGGCCTCTATATGGTAGAGAGGTTTAGAAAGTGTGGAGCTATACGTCCACACCGACATACGTCGTCATGGCGTGGTGTTTAATAAATACAAGAGAATACTTTAACTTTACCCTAGAGTATCTTGTCGTCACACCTCTTAGATTAAGATGCAGAGCGCTATAAGGTAACGTCTAATTTGATACAGAGCGTGAAACTTAGCAACATTTAGAATAAATTTTCGGGAATAATATGTGGACATGGCAGCAAATATTGGGGGGCTGGAAGAAACTACACAATGAAGAGCTTTGTAGTCTGCATTCTCCTCAAAATATTTGGACCGATTAGAGTCTCTTGTACTAGATGTGTAGACGTACATCACGAATTGCACAAACGAGAAACTTTTAAGGGAAATCCGAAGTGAAGAGACAGCTTGGGAGACTAAAGTATTTCAAAAAAAGGGGGAATATTAAAATTAAACTCAAAGGAAATGGGTTTCCGAATGTGGACTAAGATTATCTGGTTCTAAATGTGGCCCAATAGCTTACTTGTGAATAAGTCAGTGAAAATTTTAATACCATAAAAATCGCGAAATATTTGACTAGATAAGCAGCTATTAAATTTTCAAGATCGATTCTGCTGCATCGACTTAGTTAAATTTGTAGAAATGCATTACATGCCAAACAACCGAAAACAACTTCATTGGGAAAGCAAATTTACTCAGATTCCGACGGTAAACTCTTGAACAGTAAGATCTATCTTCGGTAAATAACATGAGCAACCAGTTCCGATATATAAAATTTCAGATTCTTACAAGGTAACAATTTGGGTTGTAGCCTTCCGGGTTGTGACACGGTACAGTCTTGTAGGTGGTTGCCATCGTTTCGCTGACGGAGTTGGCACGTGCCTCCGAAATTCCGATGGCCACCTACAACACTAGACTGCGTCAAATCCCAGAAACCCCACAAAGAAACATCGCACAAACAAAATTCTGAGATACGGAACAAATCAATAGTAAAAAGTATTTGTTTGTTTAATAATGTGCCTTCACTACTCTTTTGTAATAAACGTTTGTGTTTCCTTAAGCAATTGTGAAAATTTCTCCTAAACGTGCGTCAGTTATGCGAGTTTAATAACCGACAAAATTGACAACAAACTGAGAAAAACACAATTTCTGACGTCGAGCTCGTAATATTCATAATATGAAGGTTGTTCAAATGAAATCCGTTCGGGAATTGTTTTTGGCGAAGTGATAAAGGTGTTGAAAATACTCCCCATGAGCTTTGAGGCAGGCATCCCATTGAAACACCAGCTCATGGATCCCTTAGCAAAGAACTCCTTGGGCTGCCTTGACTTCTTTGTCCAGTCAGGATCTATGACCGTTTAGCACTTTCTTGAAGGGGCAATATACACACGGTGAAAGACCCGGAATCATCGAGTCCTTGGCATGAGGACAAGCGTTGTCGTGCAACACGATGACACCCTCGTGGTGCAGTACGATGGTCTCGGAGAATTCCATTATAACGCTGTGGATTGATGGTGATATCAAAGAGAGCAATTCTGTTTGGAAGGAATTCTGCACCTGAAACGCCTGCGTTGAACAGTGTCGCACTGTTCCCGTCTGTTCTAATGCACCTGTTCTTTTTCACAGCTCGTGGTGGGCCATATTGGATAACAGCGCCGCGAACGGGTTTCATTTGAACGATCCTCATGTACGACGAGAGAAAAGGACGTGTCGTAAACCTAAAAATATATTTTGTAATTATAAAATACTGCTATTTAGTTCTGTTCCCATCAGAAGTCTTAATTTATCTGTGATTTTCTTCCAAATGTTATTTGAGTTTAGAGGCACTAAATATGGAAATTGAATATCAGTAACCCTATTTTAGATAACAATGCCCTGTAATACCTAATTGAGCTGATATGCAACTTTGAGTTCTAAATAAATATTAACATTTAATGTTAACGCTCTATTATATTCAAGATTGTTATGTTAGATGTTAGATGGAATAAGTATGAAAAGGGAAACGAAAAAGAAAGATTATGGTCTACCTACTAATAAAAATTATCTTATGGGCTAAAGGAAAGGAGTAGCGATTGTATCTGATCATTAGGACAATTTGCTCATAATCATAAAATAAGTCTATTTAAATATTTAGCGAACTGAAACCTGCATTACACAAGTGTTAATTTTAAAATGTTATGACATTTTTAAAACAGAAAAACTGAAGAATATCAATCGGATGTTATTTATAATATGGCTTGTAGACTTAATTTCATTACCTGTAAATGTTCTAAATCACAGCCTCTAAAAAGTTGCTTTATATTTCTGTTAATGACAATCTCAAATTTTGTGAACTCAGAGCGTTGTTAAGTATCCATCATTGCAGTATACGTACAGACCTACTGTATTATATATGTTATTTGTACAGCGCCCACCGTCTGCAATCAACTTGTGAGCTGTGTAGCACTCTTGTCCGCAGATGCATGTTTATTGTAGGCGTGAACCCTTATATATCTCCCAGGGGGTTGATGTTGCCAGTATCAGTTCATGTTCACATTGTATGTTGGGAAAGAGGGCGTGCTTGTTCTGTTAATATGGCGTTAACGAGCGAGGCCGCAAGGGAGCAATTCCATATATCTATTGGATGTGGCAGTGTTTAACTCTGATTAACAGGCTTTATACATCGCCAGAGAATTGATGGATACTGGAACGTTTGATTGCCAATAAATTATACAACATTCAAAGGTGACCTAAATTTTGTGTAACATTACGTACTGTGCACTATTTCGGATCTGGTGTGTAATTTTAGGATGAAGAACTTATGCGGTCATCAGTTTTGTTCACGAAAATGTCAAATATAGTTTATTGCTACGTAATTTAACGATAATGTATAATGTATTGAGAATAATAACGGCAGTTAGTAAACAGTGTTGTAAAATGATTAAAACTCACGGGAAACAAAAAAATATAAATAACACGTTGATATATCTGATATCAAGTCACACATCAATAATAACCTTATATAGCCATGTGAAATTACATGAATTACATGTTTTAACATTAAGTAACAGGGCATTTTGTATATATGAATCCTGCATGACTGTAGGTGTTAACAGGTATTATTTCATTTAACATCATTAACCAATTTGTATCTTAAGTGCGTCATGTTTGTGTTGAATCAAATACATATATTTATTTTACAGTCTATACACAAACTTATTTAAAATAATGTTGTTAAAATATTATAACATTTACAGTATAAAGTATATTATGTTATAACATAATATACTTTATACTGTAAATGTTATAATATTTTAACAACATTATTTTAAATAAGTTTGTGTATAGACTGTAAAATAAATATATGTATCATTAACCAGTTGATCTTTGTAGTATATACGCGTAGTGTCCTCTTTGAGATACGCACTGAATTCTTAAATATTATTTAAACGATCTTCAGGTTCAAAGGGTTAAATTGAAACTTAATGAAACAGCGAATAAAAATATGGAATGAACTCATCTGGACCAAAGATGGGCTCTTATGACCATGGCAATGAATCTTAATTTTATAAAAGGCAGGGAATTTTTTGAACAACTCTGGTATTATTAGCTCTTCAAGAACTCTGCTCCATGATATTAGGCTTCTATGAGACGGTTTATAGCACGAAAAATAGGTCACGTTTCATCCAGGGCAATCACTGCTCCTAAGAAATACAACATGATAAGTTAAGGGACGAATGGGCAAAGCATTAGAACCCTTCACCTCGGCTCGCTCCTTCACGTTCCAGCCAACTCTACCACCGGAAGTATGGCCGCTGTATTTACAAGAAATGGAAGTTAGCGGACGTCAGAGACATTCAGGACTTTGTGAACAAAAAGAAATTCTGTTGGCGGAAAATATGGGCATAACATAAAATACGTGCAATGTTTACTGATAGCTATGTCGTCTGTCTCAATATTTATTACAATTTGTCAAATACGTTTATATTAAGATTTGAATGACGCCACAAACTTTCTGTGCCCCCAAGGGGCGCCTTTTATTCTGATCACACAAACAGTTTAAATTAAATTCCAAACTTTCCTGCCAGATGTTTATCATGTTCTCTTTAGCACAATTCAGTCTCCCTGCCTCTTGGGAACAATTCATAATCCGCCCTTGACATGCGGGTCTATGAAGTGCTGTACTACCTACTCTTATGATAACAAAGATCAAATTCACTGGGGATTAATATAACTTCTTTAAACGAAATAACGACAATAAATAATTATCCTCGTTGTAGAAGAGAATTCGTTCTATTGCATCCAGCATTAATGACACGTACAAGTGACTGAGTACGTTTTGATGATCAGGGTAGCCTAGTCAAAATTCGCAAGGGACAATATTGTGCGTAGTAAACTACTTCAACATACATTACAGTTTTTTCCAAATACATTAATCTTGTTAGTCTAATAAATTACAGATTTCAGGAAAGGCAGTAAATACAAGGCCTAAATAAAACTGGACAGATTACAAAAACATGCAAGCAGCTGTAACAGTATTTGTAAATTAAAGTTAAGAATACTGCGTTAGATCGACAATGTCTCCTATGTACAGAACTTCATTCAATAATAAAATAGTAATTACAGTCACTGTTATGTCCCAGCTTGGGGAATGGGTGGTTATTTTTACATTGATATTTAAAAGTAAAAGTAAAGTTTGTCCCACTATACGCCATGTAGGCGTTTGGGGTGAGAGGAGGTATAGCTCCTCTCTTCCTTGACCTCAGCACTAGATGGGGGTGAGTGGTCAGCATCACGCCCCGGCCGTGCTTTATCCCCGGGAAAGGACCCCGGTACCCATTGTAGAGGAGGCTGGGTGGGCCCCGGAGTCGGTCTGGACGCAGAGGCTAGAGGAAAAATCCTCTGCCCCCCATCGGGGATCGAACCCCGGTCGTCCAGCCCGTAGCTTGTCACTATACTGACTGAGCTATCCCGGCTCACACATTGATATTTAAGAGGCGGTAATACATAATGAGATATCGAAAACAGATAACAATCTTAATAGGAACGAAAATCCCAAAAATTGTTAGGCCTACATAAGGCATATTAATAAACACAAAGGTAAAGTTCTAATTTAAGTACCGAACCACAGATTGACGGAAATTATTATGACTTATATTGTCCAAGTCTGAAGAATCTGACGATGGTATATTAAAATACTCTTTGCATTTCTCTCATCGTCCAAATTATAAAATTACAGCATCTCGAAAGCAGGATTCTGTTTTCTTCATCAGGCAGGAAAGGAGAACGAAAGAGACAGGAAGCCTAACCTTTCGCCCACCTGTTAGAATAGCCTCAGAGTAGCCTTAGCAACTTAGTTCTAATCTCTGCTTTTATGTCAGACGCTGCATTCGCGAGATCTCCCTTAGTATAGTTTCTGGTTACAGGCCGGGTAACCGGAATCAGATTAATTGTCACCAAGAACGGACTAACGCGCCTCCTGTTAAACGGATAATAGGGGTTATTGCCCCGAGGGTCAAACGACAGAAGCGTAAAGATGGTCACTCACCTCCACCTATTTCTGAATTTTAATAGGCTGTGTGTGAAGCACACATAATGCCCATAAATAAGATCCATATTGGCTAATTCTTTTCATTATCCACTGTAACACTTTAGATAAATATGCCTTTAAGCTTACCTTCCTTAAACCGCTACAGTGTCTAAGTAGGCTACGTGATTCGCTTAGCTCACTTCATCTGTGGGGTGTGCTCCAGTAAAACTAATGGATAAGAAGCTGGAACGACTTTACAGTTGAGTCGTACGTGATAGTGAACAAAACAGTTCTTAATTGTCTTATTGGGCATCAAATTCCTTCCGTTCATTATGAAGTTCATTTCATTAATAATTTAATGTTTAATTTGTTCAAAATGAGACAGTGGCCAACGCTTGATGATTGTAAAATAAAGTACAATTTTAAACAGAAAAGTTTAGTGCTACGACATATCTCGTATATTGAGAGGCTGATCTCGGATTGCCAGTTCGTCGTTGACCTACGCGAAACGCGACAACTTTGCTGAAGAACTGCGTATGAATGAGGTCAGAAAGTAGACCGTATTTTGCAAAAATGGGACAGTTTGCCTAAGTTCAAACTCTGGAAATTTATTAGATTCCCAGCAGCAGGAAACTCTTAAGTTTTGTATTGTGTAACAAGTTCACTCATGACCCTCCTTACTTTGCTCTGTCCCAGGTGGCGACAACTGTCCCACTGTGACTGGAAAGGCTTCGTTCTTTCGGGGGGACCCACAAATCGTTTCAACGCAGAGACCTCACACCGCGAGGGTCCTGTTTCATAACCACAGCCACAGCCGCGCTCTCCGCTATAGATGGACGTCCATTGTACATCTTGTGTGAAACGGCAACTTAAATAGAAGCTAAGTTCACACAGGAATCGAGAGGTAGGTATGTAAATCAGTGCTAACCTCGGTTAAAACTTTGATTTCGATGATGACAGTAGAGTAAGCGTTGGTAACTCTTGGATTATATAACTAACTAGCTAAATTGATGACTTTGCAAGTAAATCTACAGAACAGATCCAATCTTCATAAGCTAATAGTCGCTGAGCTAGTAGAGGAATTTCTTGCCTTTCGTGGAAACAGAATGTTCATTGCCGTCTTCAAAGAAAGACAACACTCCCAAGTGGTGTCTTCCCTGCAGGCGTTCTAAGTCGTAATTTTGTTTTTAAATTCTTGTTGCACCCATACATGCTACATGTCCCGTCCATCCGATCCTCCTTGATTTTATTATTCTGGTCATGACTAAAAATTACGTCAAACAAGGCTTAAGTGATTTAATATTAAATAACAGACTCTTGGAATATAAAGTTACTAATTTTCTGACAAACGTATCAACCCTGTTTCCTAAAACCCGACCTGATGATAGAGGCTATACGTTTGTAACCATCTACACTACTACATAGTATCAGAACCCAGGGGTCCACAACTGGCAAATAACAGACATGTTTTCACCTTTAATACTTTATAATTTCGTTCACACTTTTTAATAAACTTTCTAAATATATAGGGTTTAATCTCCGAACCACGCTCTCTAAAGCCCTTGAAATCTTCGGCCTAAAACGTGGTTCAGAAGATTAGCTTTGTGAAAAAAAGATTTTTCAGTATTTTAGATTTGAAAAGAAAGAAACAACTCCTTGCATCAGACTCCCTCTTCTCGAGCTATCATTCGTTAAATTAGTCACGGAATTTTCCGGAAAATCATTACAGGACACCAGTGGATCATAATCTGATTCGTATTAAACCTGTCGACATTGTCACAGCCTATATCTTTAAGATCTATTTTAATATTATTATCTGATCTATGCCGACGTCTGTCAAGATTTTAAGATTTGAGGTTTTCACAGCGGTAAATATGAAGATTTCTGTCTTCTGGGTTCTTGCGCTGTGTAATCTGTTCATCGCCCTGATGACGGAGGCAGCATGACCTCCGAAACGTTGGTTAACATCGACCAGACTACACAGCGCAACAACCCAGAAGACAGAAATCTTCATACTCTGATGACGGAGGCAGCATGACCTCTGAAACGTTGGTAAACATCTACCAGACTACACAGCGCAACAACCCAGAAGACAGAAATCTTCATACTCTGATGACGGAGGCAGTATGACCTCTGAAACGTTGGTAAACATCTACAAGACTACACAGCGCAACAACCCAGTAGACAGAAATCTTCAAGTATTCTCTTCCTTTCCAACTAAATTCCTGTATTAATCAAGAGCAAATGTGGATATTCTGTTTACCTCGAAACGCTACACACATTAACATCGCTTAGAAACAGTCTGCGGCTGTAACACAGAGACGCCATCAAGCTGAATCGACTTCCACCCAGACCTTTCTGTTCCTTATTGCTTTTGTCGAAATTCGCTGCAACAGGATCCTGGCTTTAAGTCTACCGTCACCACGTCACCACGTCACTCTTCGACATCACTGTCATGAACACTCTGCTATCTTGGCAGTTGATCAATCTAGGATCAACCAATCAATAAATAAAATACAACATTATCTGTCTCTGTCCGACGCTCTCGTAATAGGTTTATTTAATCTACTACAGTGTCCGGTATGCTATTAGGATATTGGAGTCAGAACCTCGTGTACACGATTCTTTTAAATACATGCAGTGATGCATTGTGGGCGAGGGTACGGTACATACAACATAGATGCAGCTGTCGGTATATTTCTATCGTTGAATGAATTGAATAAAGGAAGATACAATGAGTTAGCTCATCGCATTGAAATCTCAATGCTCCATTGTCACCCAGTAACCATAAGGACACCAGGGGATCATAATTTATCATCAACAATCACTTCACACGTACTATAGGCTATGCTGTAGACTTGGTAAGTCCGACTTTAGTACTAGGGACGGAAGATAGTTATGGATTCGTATTCAAATGGAAAAGTTAGCTATTACTTTAACCTTCTGACAATGTAAGATCGCTGGAGTCCATGATGGGGGTCTCACATTTTATTATAATCCGCAACACTGGTTTCGTCTGTGTTCCGTCGCGTACCTGGTCTCCGAAAATCATTGATACGTCAGTCGGCAGTGAGATGTTACACATTTTACTGCAAAGTGGATTGGGATTTTTAAAGGCAATCTTGACCATAAGCGCAATATTATGCAAGCAAGGACACACGTAATGGTAGGAAACGGGATGAATAATTCATTACAGACAAAATAACCCATTTATATCTGCTTCAGAGATGAAAAAAAGGAATAAATGTGTCGACTGCGATCAGTTCCAAGATATTTTGATTCTCCGTCTGCTGATTAAGAAATGTAGGATATAGAAATATTTTCCATATTTTGCTAGAAAAGCTCTCCTAGATTTTAAGTTGTGTAAACATTCTATAACTTTAAATACGAACACATATATTAAATACATAGGATGTTACCTCGAAACGCACTTAAAGAGGCTACTGTAATACAGACAAAGGGCTTACCAAACTTTAATTTATGTGTGGAACGTATCTGAAATATAGCCGGAATTTAAGTGTTGAGGTCGATATTCTTTCGTACAACCATCAAGTCTAATATTTTGTCTATACCATTCAGTTCAATATGAGAAAAACAAGTCTAAAAACCATTAAATTCATTTGAATTTACAAATATCATGAGTAGCGAGGGTTACTAACCTGATGGTTAATTTTTGACATGATGTACATCATCTCACGACAACCGGTAATGCAAAGTCAGATAGATGAACCAGATTTTTAACCTAAACTTTAAAATAACATGGCAAGTGTTCTGAAATTCACTCGATAAGATAATAATTAGAATCTTAAATTAAAAAAATCGGCTATTAACTTCCACAATCTAATTGCTATATGAGAGCCTGTAGGTATTTTCTACTGTTTCTACTCATTTACGCCTAACTTGTGATTTTAATTAATTTCATTCACGCTGTCTGAAACTAAAATGACGGAACGTACGATATTTAAATCAATATTCACCAGGATAATAATGACTCGCCCAGACTGTCTGGGCAGCGAGGGTTGTAATCTTGGGAAACAATCTCTGCACGTTACAGCGCCGTTCGTGAAACTTCGTGGAGTTACATGGTGATTACATTAAAATTCGCTAATTCATTTTCTTGGTTTGGAATATCGGAATGTAACTTTCTGGGAACTACTGAGGGTGGCGAAGCAGGGAGGATAAAGCCTACAAAGACTTTTGACGTCTGGCCTGACGAATTGCTACTGTAAATAAACTGAATAAGAAACCTTCGTATTCCACGTATCTCCTGTTCACGTTAGTCCACTAATTTCTTGTTTCGGTAACTTACGCCTTAGAGTAATTTGTTTCTTGAGCTCCTGTCGGTCGCTCAGCTGATAAAGAAGTTACCTGTTGAGACTTCAGATTCTTACAAATAAGACGCGCACGCGAAATCGGTTTGAGATGTGGGAATCAGTCGGACAGTTGATGATGGAGGCAGCAAGTGCCTCTGAAACTTCTTTAAACTTCTATCAGATTACACGGCGCTACAAGCCAAGAGGAAGTCGTCTTCGAGAAATTGCGTCTTTTATGAAACTGAAGGTTCATTGCCGTGTTAACAACAGAAGGCCACTAGACTTTATCCCGATCCTGATGAATCTCGTACACATTCTCATAGTCCAGTCACTTAAAATTCATTTTATATTATCACTTCTACGCATTTCGTTACTTTATTACAAACACGCTCATATTTCTAGAGTTATTAAGAATATTTCTCAGTCCCATATTTATGAAGTTTTACTATATATTAAAGTCATTTAGGAGTCCTTAGATTTACCTGTTTTAACAACAGTTCACAACTGGCACTGCGGATATAACAAATATGAACCTGTTCAGTCCCCTGATACTTAATTTTAAATGTGTTACAGCGAAGAAAACTTTCTTTCAACAGTGTTTTCATCGATGTTAATAAAACCAGCAGGAGTGACTGGTAACAGTGAATGTATATAAACTGTGAAAAGTGTTTCGTTGTCGACATTTTAAGAGTTGTATATCGATTGTAAAGAAGGGAGGTCGATCTTTGTGTATTCCAGCAGCTGACACACAATTCCACAAACCTTTCAAACTCAAGACAGATAAAAAGGAACTGAATAGAAAACACATCACTTTGACGGAAACAAGCGAACATCAACAGCTTTGTTGACAGCAGTTACAGTGCTAGTCAGTAAGAGAGTGCTGTGTCTTCTTGCAGTAGGATTTTGGGTGATGATCTTGTGCCCAGCAAATACGTAGTAATTCAAAAACAGTGCCGTTTTAAGTGTCTTATTGTTTTTGGAATAATAAGTCTTGAAGTATCAGGCTCTTCACAGAATAGTGATTAAAATCAAGAAAAATATAATAACACTAATTCAATGCACCCTTTAATCATCCTGTCAATGTATGTTTATGGGTTTCATTCAGTAATGGGAAGTACCCAGTAGCTCGCTCTTCTCCTGTTTCAAGGAATATTCTCAAAGTTCACATTCAAATTCCAAAAATAATTATTGGAATAGCCATTCTAAACAATCCTTCCAGCATTCTACATCAAAAATGGATTCCTTCCGAATTGAAGTAACAAAACATATTACAATAGACAAGAAGCTGATAGAACCTAAATCTAATTCACATCTGTTACACTAAAGTGTCATTTTCATCTGCACTCAGATCTATCTTTTACGTGTTTTTTCTCTTAGGATTTCAAAATAACAATTTACAATTTATAGCCCGGTGATAACTAAAATGTACCACCTTCTTTAAGTATCAATATGTCTGTATTTTTCATTTACGTGTTTCGTATTACACTTAGAATAAACAGCGATCATTTCCTTAAACATAGTTTACCAGTTGACCTTTGTAATGGAGAAGTGTTGTGTTTTATTTGCGGTACGGATTCAAATATTAAACATTATTTAGACGAGATTCGGTCTCAGAGAGTTAAAGTTCTTATCTAATGAACATTCAAACAGAAAGCCGCCATTCCATGAAATAAGTGTAACATAACTAGAAATATGTACTATGAAGAATGCATAGTTCCTAAAGTGTTCTTTACGTCATATCCAGTTGGTGTAATATCAAACAATTCATATTGCCACTGATGCGTCTGACATCGAGCATTCGGAAGGTGAATCTCCAATTTAAAGTAACCTCCAATGGCACAATGCTATACTAAACAGAATGAAAATATGTTCTGAGAAAATTCTATTGCAGAAAGTATAAATCGTATGAACGCCAATAGATTCATCGACAGAACGCACCCATAAGTTGTTCTCCGCTTATGTCATTACCAGAACAGACTCAAAACAGACGCCAATTCGTGTCCCCTCCAGCAACTCTTCCATTGCTTGAGGAGCGTTGTGATTGCTGTGCATTGTCCAGTGAGATTTGAATAGCACGTTAAGAATGTGAGCGTCTTCTGCTGGCTGCGTGAATCATTGGCACGCAAGCAGACTGGTACTTGTGTACTAGAAATGACATTCATGTCATGTCAGTTACTAACCTACAATTTAAACAACAAAGTCGTGTTTCTAACAAGTGTTTCCTACCACATTGTCTGAGTATGCATAAGCCGAGGACGAGAGAAAGTAACAGGTGCCCGGGGTTATTTTTATCATGTAAAACTTCATAATTCGAACTCTTTATCAAATATTTTATTTTCATTCGATCAATGAGGATGAGATAGGTGGAGATTGTAGCACGAATGCGTAATATAAGTAATTAATACATGATAATTGACAAATATGAAGGAAGAAACCACATGGTAGATCTAAATATAGATGTTTAAATTCCTGTATAATATTAAAATGAATCTTAAAAGTATGAGATCTCATTGTGGATTGGATTCAGCTGGCCAAGAATAGAGAGAAGTTAAGGTGGTAATCAACCTTCGGATTCCACAAAATACGATAAATTTTCACACTAGTTGAGCTTTGAATTAATTGTCCGCGGATTGGATTGGATAACAGATGTAGCATCTACTAGGAGGTGTCAGTTTCAAGGCAATTCTTAGAGTCTAGAAATTTATTTCATGGTGTTCTAATTATTGCGAATAGTGTGTCATTATGGAGATGTTCTGAAGATGGAGGCAGTAAGTATGACCGAAACGTCGATAAATTTCTACCAGATTTCACGGCTTAAGATTCCATAAGACAGCCACCTCCGTACTTGACCCGTGAGAACCTGAAATCTCACCTAGTATATTACTGGGTTAGAGACAACAAGGAACACCCTGTGAGGGCTGGTGGTTACAAAGAAGACCTCACGCTTCTCTGACGCAGACACTAACCGACGATAAACAGTGGAGGCCGATATGGTGGAAACTCGAAGCCTGTATTTCTTCATTAATTACAAATGGAAATGAGTTTTTCGATGTGTAACGTAAATTGAAAGAGACTGTAATATGTGATATAATGGATGTTTGCTCTGCACTGCCAAAGCAGTTAGTCTCTTATTATTTAAATGGCTCTGTAACTGTGAGTTCTTGTTATCCAGTCTCTTTGAGCCCGACCTGTCTCTGTGTTGAGTAAGAAGCGGGCAGTCTGGCTCGCTCCTACAGCAACGGATAATACGGGTGTATTAACTACAAACGAGTCAGAAGAGACCTGGAAGCTACAGCCGAGACAATCAGCTTTCAAGGCGTTACAAAGTGATTAAATGTTCTTGGGCAATCAAACTAAAAATTCAGACTTTTCGGAGACCATCGTTTTCCCCATCCTCAAAAGTAATAATGGCGTGTCTTCTGAGAAGTAATGTAAAGTTCTCCTACAGGTAAGCCTACTTAAATGCGGGTTACATTTTACCAGCTCATTCATAACAAAGCGCTCGAAATTTTCACCAATTTTTATGCATTTTTTCCCCAATAAACACAAAGCGTACTGTAGCCTTCTTTTGCTTACTTTAATAGACATTGCTAAGTGGTCTGGAAGGTACTGGAACTTCTACAGGGCCTGAAGGAAGTCTCAAGCAGAAGTAAAGAGATGGTTAACTGCGCCTTGGTTGCAAATTTTTATTCCGTGTATCGCTCAGCCAGAAGACTTTGGCTTCCTATAAGCAAACAGCAACGGATAATACGGGTGTATTAACTACAAACGAGTCAGAAGAGACCTGGAAGCTACAGCCGAGACAATCAGCTTTCAAGGCGTTACAAAGTGATTAAATGTTCTTGGGCAATCAAACTAAAAATTCAGACTTTTCGGAGACCATCGTTTTCCCCATCCTCAAAAGTAATAATGGCGTGTCTTCTGAGAAGTAATGTAAAGTTCTCCTACAGGTAAGCCTACTTAAATGCGGGTTACATTTTACCAGCTCATTCATAACAAAGCGCTCGAAATTTTCACCAATTTTTATGCATTTTTTCCCAGACAAACACAAAACGTACTGTAGCCTTCTTTTGCCTATTGTAATTATTATTATATTGTAATAGCACTATATAAATTTTAATCAACTTGGACTTTATGTGACATTTGTTATATATATTTAGTCTCTGTCATATAAAATACCTCCTTAATATTTTATTTTAAATTCTTCGCATTACGTTTTTTTATCAGAGAACAAGTACGTGATTCTTAATTACTAAACAAAGAGACTTCTTAGATTTCTTAACATCATCATCATCATCATCTATGGTTCTTCGGACCATGACCACCCCAGGTGTCTTAACAACTCAAGTGTATCTCAACGATTTTAAACTCAGAAGAGGCGAGAATTATTTGGACGGCGCAGGCATCACAGGTCAGAGATTCGAAAAGAATACGAACATCCTTATTCACTCCAGCTTTCCTGTCATGTCATGTAGAACTGTGCTGTGCATTATGAACACACACTGATACGAATATTGATAATCTTTGTCTTCGGAGAAGCGGCTATTTTTCGACCTATACCGGTGATCGTCAGGAGTTATCAGTATTTTATACCACAAAAATAACTACTTATTTTTGTATTATAATTGTTACATAATGCACTGATAATCCCCTTATGAAGACCACTAAATGCTAAAGCATGTCGAGTTTGACAGTCAGTAAAACTGTGGCACAACTTGAAAATTGAATTACTGCAACCTGAGAACTTTTGTTCCTTAATCTTGCAGACACCTGCAGTCGAATTCCAAGTGATTCAGCGAAGCCCTTACGTGTTGTGTTGCTATGGTGACTGCTGTTGCACGCATCTCACACTGCAGACCACACTTCGTATTGTACAGAAAGATCAGAGTCTCTTGTCGCCTTCCTACTAGAATCTGTCAGACGTAATTCAGATCAAAAACTGTCTATGTTACATTTCCTGTCTAATAGGTTCCTTCAAGTTTAAGGTGAAAGAAGACGATCTTTTAAAACAAATTTCGTCGCCTGCGTCATATCTCAGACACAGAGGACATTTTCCCTCATAAAGCTACTGAACAGTTCAACAGATATATGAGTAGCATATATGGCTGGTAGTTGCTTTACATTTCATTCTTTGCAGTTATATTTCCTTTGTTTCAGTTCCCTTTTCCCTTCTCTTCTTATTTCGTGTTTTCTCTGTCCTTCTTACCTCCCTACGTCATTCCATTCTAATTCAGTTTTGTAACTATATTATAGCACATGGCGACATTGGAAATGATAGCTTCAAATAATAAGGAGGAAATAAAAGGTCAAAGAATCAGCTACTGCGAGCATAAGGTCTGAATGAGGAAATGCTTCGCGTGCTAAGCCACTGTCTGTCGTCACTAGCCTTCCAAATGAAATGGATCTCTCCTCTGAACACATCGGAACCGATTGCTATTTCATAAATGACTGATATAAACATCAATAACACCACCTCAATAATAATGTTATATTAATAATATCTAGACACAACTTCCATAAAATATAACGTGAAATATGATAAAATTATGAAATGGTAAAAACTATAAATAATTGTAATTTGAGTTTAAAAAGTTTATAAATTACACCTGATGACGGTTTGTTAAACCGAAACATGTTGTGAATGTTCCGATGTAAATCGAATGCTCGATATAGAACATAAGATGATATTTTAATCATTTTAATTATCTTAACTTACTATTTTATTGTGATTGACTGTAAACAAATATAATAATTATTTAAATGAAATGTTCTCCAGTGACAAGGCATTTCGTTACCCTTCTGGCAGTATTTACATGAAAGGTATAAAATCAACGCCTATCCGTCGATCTACATGATTCATCTCCGAAACTGGACCGATTCTATCAAAATTTGGTATTGCGATTGATACAAGACATAGAACTCGTTTTATTTTAGTTTATATCAATCCAAAATAACTCCAGTTTTACATGAAATTTTGAAGTTTGTCAGTTTTATAAAGAAAAAAGCTGGCACTGTAAAACATTTTGCAAAAAATAACTTAAGATAAGATCTTATTGGGACCTAAGTCTTTTTTAAACGTATTTCGATACGACTTTGTGCAAATATCGATCGTGATATTCTAGATTGCGGCGTTATTGTAGTTGCAAGTGGCTATATACGTTTTGTAAAGAACGTATCGCCTCCACTTTACCCTGAAGAAGAGTACAATATGTCCCTCCGAAATGTCGCTAACAGCTTATAAGACCTGACGGCGCCACAATCCAGAAGATCGCGTTCGACATCTTCACTTTCGCGAGACCTTCGTATCTCAGTTAAATTTAAACAATTGTTAACACTTGACTCAGATTAAAATGTTCAACTACGCTGTAATAAAGTTTTTGTATCTATAACAAACAAGCATGGTCATTCAGGTAGGTACGTACGGATAAAACCATTTGGAAAATCTGACTATGTGTGTTCCATTAAGGTAGGCTCTTGTTTAAATTCAGGCACATAAAATAGTAGTTATGATATTATTTAGTATTTATACATTTGAAAATTCCAGTATAATTAGCCATGACTGAATTATAAGTATTTGGGACTCTGTCTTATAACAAAACAAATATTGTCACTAAATCCCCCGAGACAGAGGGCTGACAACTATAAAGAATCATGAACAGCTTAAGACCACTTTCTTATCCGTCATACGTGACTTTGCCTTGCAAGATAACTGTTTGGAATGGTGTAACAGGTTCTCATTCGGTAGTCTTTTTATAACAGTTCCATGCGCGACCCCAAGGGAAGTGATTCCTATAATTTCAAATGCGTGGAAAAGTTCCTATTGACATAAGACCTTCTTGTCCGTATGAGCTGGCTGTTATCGAGCGGCCCACACGGGAGACTTCAAGAAATGTCGAGTTTGCTGTTGCTGCTGTAATGCTAATGTGGGCCTTGATAAAACAAAAGACACCAGGGACATAAACTTCAGCTTCACTTCGACATACCGGCACACAGGGACGTCCAAAACGTTAGAACTACGGACAAACTGAGTAAACCTTAATTACATCTTCAGTTTTTAGATTCAATTCTTCAGAACAACAGGAAGTTCAGAGATAAATTTAGGAAGCCTACTTGTTATCAAATGCTTGAATCGTTATAGTGGGGCTATCAGGTCTTACAAATGAACAACTGTGCAACTCACTTAAATGTGTCTACGTATAATTTTCACTAGAAGGCTAGAGGCTGTCACTAACATGACCTCAAAGACTCAATCACATCTCTGTCCTGTGCGTAATTTTTAACGTGGAAAAATGTGTTTCGTATAGAATTTTAGGTTTATGAAGCCTACTTGTTATCAAATGTTTGAATCGTTATCAGGTCTTACAAATTAACAACTGTGCAACTCACTTAAATGTTTCTGCGTATAATTTTCACTAGAAGGCTAGAGGCTGTCACTAACATGACCTCAAAGACTCAATCACATCTCTGTCCTGTGCGTAATTTTTAACGTGGAAAAATGTGTTTCGTATAGAATTTTAGGTAACATTTATGGTCTATTTCTATACAAAATTCCGCATGGTCAATTAATTGAAGAAATGTGTACGGTAAAAATTTCTTTGAAGATTTCTGTCTTCTGGGTTGTTGCGCTACCTCAAAGACTCAATCACACCTCAGTCATGTGCGTAATTTTTAACGTAAAAAATGTGTTTCGTATAGAATTTTAGGTACCATTTATGGTCTATTTCTATACAAAATTCCGCATGACCAATTAATTGTCTGTCTTCTGGGTTGTTACGCCGTGTAGTATGGTAGATGTTCACCAACGTTTCGGAGATCATACTGTCTCCGTCATCAGGGCGATCGATACTCACCGCTGTGAAAACCTCAAATTATACATAAAAATTTCGAAAATAAAAGGGAGGATTCTGGATATTATTGAAGAGACTGCAATGTAGATGTAAGCCACCTTCTTTTTTGTAACAGAAGTAAATGTAGAACATATCCCTGGCGAAAGTAATGAGTTGTACACAAGTTGCTTCTCCTTTCTACTGAAGTACACAGTAATCAAGTGTTTTCAGTGAAGACTTTCCTACCAGATGAGGGCCACGAATGCAGTTCTTAACGTCGCCTACCAATACCTGGAAATACCCACCCGTTTTGAAGAGAAAGTCACGGACAGAAGAAACTCACAACATTGACTTTGAAAGTTGGTTAATTGGCCATTTTAATATTTCCGAATTGCCATCAATATCACTATAAATCAACCAACAACCCATAAATTACTCGACGGAAAATCCAAAGAAAAATATCACTTGGTACATCTGAGCTTACATAGGAGAATAATATTAAAACGAATCTTAAATAAATGTAGTGATAGGCTGTGGAATGGATTTCTCAGGCGACGATCTCTTTTGAACGTGGCAATAAAACTCGTGTTACGTAAATGGCGGGAAATATTTGAGTAGACGAACAACTATTAGATACTGATACAGTTAGCCGTTTAGTTAAGCGAGAAATGAGCTCACATAAACCAAATCCCCACCCCTGCATTTTGTATTCACATCACAGTAAAATGTTGGGGCAGAAGGTGGTGCCATACTAACAGCTACAAGAAAACATTCTCGATACATATCGATACTTATCTGTACTGAGATGGTGCTTACAATGCGATGCAGGAACCCGTTCTCCCTAATCAGTAGGAACAAGAGCGGATTAAGTAGTCTCAGCTTTAATAACAGTTGACTATTACCTGCTTCGGGTAGATTCGGTGGCTGGCAACTGCTCTTACTTTTGACTATTACTTTTTCGGGTCGATTCGGTGGCTGGCAACTGCTCTTACTAACTGCGTTCGTCTTAAGACGTCTTACAATGGATTTCCATGGCGTCATAATCAATGTCGTCAAACGACTAAGGAACTACTGCACCGCCAAGATGATCCATCAGCCGGTAAATGTCCTTATTGCAACCTGTTTTTATTAACAACATCGACGCACAAGACTGTTTCGTGAAAACATTCTAAAGCCTTTTATGCAGACTATTTTTCTTTCCTAACAGCAGAAATATTTTTGGTGTTGCAATGAATATTCTTTGTTAATCTCTTTCTTCTGTATGGGAGAGACCAGAAATGCACATAAAATTTTATTTTCAAAGTCTGAAGTGAAGAGACTATTTGGGAAACATAGACGTAATTGGGGGAGGGGACATTAAAATTGATCTTAAATAGAATTATTTTGTGTGGCTGATAACAGGTTAAAGTGGATGAATCTTGTGTTTATTTATAAACTTGATTGCATATCAATAAATAATCAGAAGATACAGATATGTGTCTCAGATACGCAGAATTTAAATAATCTATTAGCATTTAATTTTCAGAGTGGGTGTGAACTGATATCAAAGAAAGGAAACTTGTTTTTTTTGTGTTTTTTTGCAAATATTAGCAAAATCAACCTATGATCTTGTCGTGATATTTTACATCACTACAAAACGAACCACATAATACTTGTAACATTTTCTCACTATTTTCTGGAGAAAAAGTGGAAAGGTGGTTATATTATCATGAGTCTGGGCCTACAGATAAACTCTTGACAGTCGAGCATCAAGTTGAAGTGAGTGATAG
>NW_019060198.1:21716-36511 GCF_000696155.1 Zootermopsis nevadensis
ACAAGTGCTGGGTGACATAAGCTAGTGGTGGCTGAGAGGTAATACAATACTAGGCAGACTTGGAGAAGCCTCAAGTGCTGTAATGCCCATAGGACCTCTTTCTGCAGCCTCAGTATAGTTTAGATATTGGGACTTGTCATATACAAAATGTCCCAAAAAGATTATACACACATTCCAAGAATTAAATAAAGACATTCTAATAAACTAAACCATTACATATGTCAGCACTGACACTTAGTTAATTAGCAAATCTAGTGTAGGTCTTCAACATAACCACCGTTAGCTTCGTGGCACAGTTGACGGCGGTGAGCAACTGATTAACATGTGGCCACCAAAGATGCCGCTATGTACAATTTTTTGGGACAACCTGTATTCATTAAACACAGGCATAAGATCATTAAAAAATTACATTATGACATCTATATTGTTCTATATGATTTGGATATCTGATGCTCAGTTTTATCCTTCTTCCTGCTTCTTATATTTAGAGATGACTTGTCTCTGCACTGGAACTTTTTGGCCCTGGATATAAGTATTCAGCTTCTAATAACCAAATGAATATTACTAGTACACTTTCAAGGTCAAAATGAGAGCCATTTTCATATTATGAAATATCAACAACATTTTTATTCTGGTTACAATGTTTTGGAAGATAAACTGCATTTATTTCTTCATAAGCATTTTTTTTTTCTTAAAAGAACTGAAGAAAAACAGCAATTTTAAAGATGCTCTTTTAAATCATATTTTCTCCCCCACAGAGCAAACATTGTTTTTATACAGGAAAAATTCATTTGCAATCCTTTAATGACAAAAATTAAAACTAATTAAAGTAAAATGCTGTATGTTGTGATTATCATATTCCCTACAAGACTATTAGCATACTACCAATATAAATGTGTAAGATATCAATACTATGTTATACAATTTCTGTCTGGAAGACAAGATGTATTGAAACATGACCATTATGAGGTATCAGATAGATGTCAACAAATATTTACCTTTTACTCCAGACACCATGAACATCTAGTAATTTGAACTGTATGTCTGGTCCACAACTTACAAACATTTTTTAGGACAATATTAGTACTTGCATATTGCAGGTATGGGTAAGTATGAGGACAGCCAGATTTGAGGTTCCCACAGTAGTGAGGATGATGGTCTCCTACAGTTTGATGCCATGTATAGTCTTACTTAGCTATCAACATTTTGAAGAAACAGAGTATACAAGTACAACATTTATATGGCAACTGTCGAGGATCAAAGTTTTTAGGCTATGTCTGCTGAGTCAAACTGTTCTGTGACACTAATAAAAAGACTCTTAAAACTTTCAATGTAACATATAATCCAACAGAAGATCTAGGTGTCTTCAGTGTGTCATATCATAAATAAACTGACTGGCTGTTCATATTCATTTATCACTGCTATTTAGAGAGGCAAAAAGAAAAAATTAAGCACAAATACAAAGCTGATCCTTCCCGGTTGTGATGGTACACAAAAAATTATGTATGTTCACAATACTATCTCTAGAACAGGCATTAATGTTAAATGATACTCAGTGACTATAGCTTGAGTACACTGTTTCACTAGCCCACATACCAAGGGGATACCAGCCAGACTTTAACTACAGTTAACAGTTTAGTGGAATGCTAGTGCAACATATGGCCAGGACGTATTGTTATAAAGGCTAATATATGAAAGGATTGATAGCTCATATGATTATTTTCTTCCAGTTCACAGTTTCACTGCATGAGCCAAAAGTACAGATCTACCCGTAGAATGTAAACTGAAAATGTTTAGTATGTCTTAGAATAAAAATATGCAAGGTGCCAATCACAGCAGCCACAGTATAGTGTGCACTGGCCTGAACTGGTCAAACACTGAAATCACCTACAAAATTTGAGGTTCTCACAGCAGCGAAGATGATGATGTTCTGGGCCGTGACACCATATAGACTCGCAGGTAGATACAAACATTTCAGAAAAAACATAATGTCTCCACATTCAGGGCTGAAGATGGAGAAAGTATGTTTGTCTGAAGTGTTGAGATCTGTTTGTGAGTGAGTGTACATGGTGTCATAACCCAGAGGAACTTCATCACTGGAATTGCCTGTTAAAGATATTCGGGTGCCCAGATGTATGTCCATATTTCTGTGTTACAGCGCATGAAAATGTCTAAGAGATTAATAGTTTTGGAATTAGCATTTTAAAAATGCTATTTAAATTACAATTATATCTGTACACCCACAAATTAAAAGACCAGAAAATATCTGACTGTGTAGGTTTGCACAGAATTGGAACTGGACATGATGCCTAATGCAGAAAAGAAGGAAAAGTATGCATGGTGTTTGGATAAATACAATATTATTTTTTGACTGAAGAACATGTTTTTAACAATCTTTATCACCTCACAACTTACTTCATCAGTCTTCCAACAGAGGTCCTCTGTCCTACTTAAGCATCTTGTTACCACACTACATCTACTTAATTTTACTTTTATAATACTGGAGTTACCCACAGCAGAGATGAGCAAGTACTCCATGTGAGGTATATTAAAACATTTTTTGTGAAGGCTAAAGCAGTGAAAATGTCACATTAATCCAAGATATAAATTTGGAACTGCATGGAGCATGTGAGGACATTTATAACACTGCTAACATTTTCAGACCAGTCAAGGTAATGCCCTTTACATGCTATATTCTAGTATGTTACAAGTAGCATGGAGCATTTAACTATATTATACAATACTGTAAAGCAACAAACTCTTGAGATCATTCTATTTTCATGACTTCTTTTGTCTCAAAAATTGAGAGGATGTTCACAGTCATGTCTCTACTATTCTTTTACTTTGTGTTCTCTATAATAAGGATGTTCACAGTCATGTCTCTATTATTCTTTTACTTTGTGTTCTCTATAATTTTTCTTTATTCAATAAACATTTTAAAAGAATACTGGATTAAGTCTGTCAGAATAAAGCCATCATCCAATTTCATCAGTCACATAAATAGTTTACATTAAACATTTTGAGTTTAACATTTGCAGAATGTAGAAACATAGTTAATAATGGCTTGCAATAACAGTACATAAATAAGACTCATATTTACCAAATGCCATAGGCCACTTCTGCTATTTTGAAAGGGGGTAAAATCTTCACCTGACTTGACTTTTGTTCTTTTCAAAATATGAAAGTTATTTCATAGACAAACTCAAAGTACTTCAATATATAATAGTTTTGAAATTTATTTATACCTGTGGCAAATATTTAAATTTGATATGCATTTATTACAAAAATTTTATGATAAATATGTAACACATAAAATAGAAAAGGCTTAAGCTAGATGTTCAATTAGCTTCATTTTATGTCTACATGTGTGAGTTCCTCTTTATTTAACTTTCAACATTTAAGTCATCTTTGCCAAATTCCAACCCTTATAACCTTAGCTTGCTATTGCTTACCTCTGATTTACAGACTGAGAAAACAAGAAAAACTATTGTTAATATTTACACTAATTTAAAATATGTTAATATTGGTATCAGTTTTTCTTTCACACACACACATATCAACAGTGACTATATTTATATTAATTTGCTTTACAGAGCGATGACAATAAATTTCCAGGAAAGGAACCACCCTTAATCTCTACCATATTTGAACACGAGATACAAAACCTTGTATTACAGGGCTGCTGGCTAGACTTTAGATCAGGGTTAATAGTTTAGTGATATGCTAGTGCAACGCTTGACCAGCTGACTGCACATAACCTGTGTGTTAAACATGGAAACTATTTCGTAATGTGAAGTATTATGTTTCCTTGTATATAATGTTTAGATTAATCAGTTGCCATTTAAAGCAGAAAATATATAATTTTTAGTAACAAGAACAGGTGTGTACAAAATTACTGTAATAAATATGAAAATAAGGTTATGTGAAGGATAGTTTTGAAGAGTTTACTTTTGTCTTATTTCTTCCAGTTTGGCACTTGCACACAAACTACGAATTTCTACATTGCCTACTAAACTGACAAAGAGGTCACACATGTGGCTCATGTTTTGGAATCATGGCCAGCAAAGATACTATCCCGACTGAGGATTTCTTATTTCATTCAACATTACATGAAATGAGCAATCAAAACTGGATCTATCAATCAATAAGTCAGTACAGCAATTAATCAAACAACCTCCTTTGTTACTGACAAAATCAATGCCTGTCTTAATCTTCCCCACCTTTTTACGCCCATTTTTAAAATAAGGACACATAGTTACAAAAGCAATATAATTCTACTAATAAGGGCACTCAGTTATTATATCTATAGCCTGGTAACAGGCTAAGGAAAAAAAAAACACCCTGCCTTTGGGGTACCTATAATGTGAGGGACCCTTCAAATAATGTCTTCTGCCTATACCTGAATCATTACCATCAACCTATAAAGATTTTGCGTGATTTAATTTTTCCCTGGAAGCCCAAATATAAAATTATTTGGCAAAAATGGATACAATGTGTGTACATAAACAGTAAATTGTCACATTGTCACCATCATAATCTGCCTTCCATTACAGGCACAGTGGCCTGTTACAGTCTCATGCCAGTGTTTGTATGGTTTTCCTAAAGATCCTAGTCTATCCAGCTGGCAATGGAGAAATTTGAAATGGGGCATTCAAAGAAATCTTTTCCAGTCAGCTCCATAATTTCCTACGAGTTCTGTGACTGGCTGCGTGTTTTATTATTTCATTATGCCTAAATTTACTATATTCATTTTCTACATACAAGAGTTTTAATAAGTCCCTGGTGAACTTCTATAGCATTAAATACTAAAAGTTGTGAAACTTGATCTCTGACATAAAGTGAGGAGCAGAGATTGAGGGTATTTGAAGACAGGGTGCTGAGTAAAATATCTGGACCTAAGAGGAATGTGGTGGGAAGCTGGAGATAATCTTAATTTGTACTCTTCACTACATATTATTAGTATAATCAAATAAAGGAAAATAAGATGGGTGAGGCATACAGCAAATGGTGGGAGATGAGAAATATGTACAAAGTTTTGGATGGATAACATGAAGAAAAGAGACCACTCAGAAAACAGGTGTAGATTGGATTCATGTGGTTCAGACCAAGGACTGGTGGCATGCTCTTGCAAACACTGTAATGAACTTTTGGGTTGCATAACAGGCGTGGAATTTCTTGACTAGCTGCACAACTATTAGCTTCTTAAAAAGAATTCTGCATCATGAAGTCAGTTTACAGATATAAAAATAATATATAAAGCAATAAGACATTTTCTATATTTACTGCAAGAATGAATGGCTACTGAATACATATTTTTACTATCTTTACGGTTATACCATGTTATCAATTTGTAAAATGGTGTAACCATATAGACAGATAGCAAATTTGTTTAATATAATGTTACCACAAAAGCCTAAAAGAAAAGTTGAATAGCTACTATTATCTTATGATTTAAGGTTCACTAGTGAGTGTTCTGGTAATGCAAAGTTCATACATAAATAAATGAGTTGTACAGTATACCTAATGTAAGTTCATTACACTTCAACAAATAAATACTGGAGAAACCCAATATGAAAATAATAACAATTATAAATACTGAAATGGATAAATGGAAGAAATTGAATTTAAAAAATTTAAAGGCATTAATAAGGAAGTCAGTATGGCTAGATGTATAATATTCGAAGAAAGTGAAGGGTCAAAACATGTCACACTATGTCAAAATAAATTAACATTTTAAGAAAAGCATGAAAATGTGATTTACAGAAGTAGAAGCCATGATCAATAAGAGGAAATTAATAACAGCATATAATAAATAAAAATGAACAAGTGAATGGTGACTTTTATAATTTCTCATTGCTCACTAGTTAATTAATTCATTCATTCATTCACTACTTCCTATAAGAAAGTAAAAGTTTACATAAAAAATGGAAACATACAATGTTTTTAAAAACCTGAATACACAATACCTACCATGCAGAACATAATAAATGAAACAAAAAATAAAATGTAGAATTGACAAAAATCAGACCTTCAATGCATTATGTTTTATATAGGCTTATAAACTATTATACAAGTTGCTTGTTTATATATTAGAATAACAAGTCACACAGTAAAATTAAAATCATTAAATACATTTTTCTTAGAGTGCTAGAATTTACAGCTACTTTATTATCTCCGCATAGAGTTACTTTCACTTCTAATATAGTATATTTTATCACCAGAAAAACATGCATAAAAATTCAAAGCAAAAATAATACAGAAAAATTCTATGTTTGATGAATCTATACTGAAAGAAAGCACTTCCATCAAAAGAAATTTTTCACCCTAATATGAAGAAAGAGGGGAGAAGGGGCTATGCCAATTCTTGCAATAAGAATGAAAGATGTCCTGGTGGAGACTGGATTATGGAATCTGATGAAATTGTAGATCAAAGATCTAATTTAAAGTGCAAGAAATAGTTCTATTAATATAAGTATTATTAATTATAGATAGATATCAACATTTCAGATCAACACATTTCCTCCATCTTCAAAGCTGAGGATGGAAGCATCACGTTCCACCAAAACTCTGGTATCCACCCACAAGTCAGCATGGCACCACAACCAGAAGACAAATATCAACATTTTCACTGCCATGAAAACCTCAATTCTGACATCAATTAGCTGCTTTTACAACCCAAATGATATTCTACTTATATGATTATCATAAATGAAACATTAATAGCCATGTGGTTTATGTCACTCCTATCAATGTTTGAACAACACAAGATTTTCAGTCAGATCAAAAAGATACCTGTAGTGTGAAAGAAAAATAGATCTGACATTGAATTTGATTGATTTATTTACATTAAATCATGTCTCTATCACACACACACCAAAACACTTTTTCCAGACTGGGGTTGATAAATTCTGTGAATCAGGTCCCAGGATTCCTTGGCTACGTTTAAGCTGTGTACTGAACTAGACCATGACAGAACACCAAATTTTGGGATATTACAGCAATGACTGAAATTAAATTTGTTTTACATTATCCTGCAAAATGTTCATTGTCAAACAATGAAGCCTAGATTTTTAAATGTCAATATAAAAATGATAAATGTAAATATATTCCATCAAATAACCTTACAAGATTAGGTTATTATCTATATGATGGGCTCAGAACCCAACTGTGTAAATATAAATCCAAGATGCTTACCACCTCCTAGTAAGGCATATACAGTATGTAAGTAACAGAAGCATCATTTAAGTGGCACAACTATTATTCAGTTGTCACATGTTCATGTGGAAATTCATTTCCTGAAACAAATTTCTACAGTAGGAATGGATTCTTTCATTCCTGCAATAACCACTCATTTGTGCGCAGGTAACAATGCAAACAGTCTATGATTATACACAGGAAATGTATTTACCAGCAGGAGCAATGGACATCAAAGCAACACAAACACCAAATACATACTGCACCTCTGTGTTGGTTAGTACCTTTGTATATTTACCCTATGATCATGCAATTTGTACAGAAGTGCTATTCTACTACTTTGGATGCTAGTGGTCTGACTACTCCTAGTGACATGTTTTATAAGGGCTACCAATCAGTCCCCCTTATTTTGGGTCCCTGTAGTCTATGACAGCTTCTGCATAACTTTCCTAAGATTAAATGTTTTTCCCATATATTTTTTGATGCAACAGCATATTTAGCAGATGTAAAGCATAAAAGATAAGTGGACATTTTGACTATTGTTTGTACATAATTAATATGTAATTCTGCATGGAAAGAAGGAACTTCAATGCCACTGTTTTCCTTACATAGTCAACCCTCAACAGTGTAAAGGTTCTATACAGAGCTCTTCACTTTTTCTGACAGTAGGCTTGGATTTTAGACTTGATCCATCCTAATTCTTTCTTATCAGAATGTTCTGAATATCCCGTTCCCAGGTTTATCAGGATCCTATTAAGTTTTCGTTGCTGTCTTGCTTGCAATATTTTCAAGAGTGTCCTTCCATTTTCAGTCCCATATACATCTCAAATGTTTCATTGATTGATCTTTTATCACTTCATTTAGTGGTTTAACATTTAAAATCATTTATTCCTTTGCATAAAAACAAGCACTTTCTGCGAGGTTTATGGAGATCACAACAGTTGCTAAGTCAAACTGGAATTTGAATTATGTTTATCAAAATTAAAAATCTGTAACAGCAAAGGAGTCATTAAAACTCTGTTAGCACAACAGGAAACATTACCTGAAAAGGACTGTCTAGCCACACTGCTGATAGCTTGCTGAATTTGGTTATTGCAAGGGAGATTCAACAGAACCTGCCCAAGCCTGATTAGTGAACATCTATATGGCCTAGTCATACAGTCACCATAAGTAATACAACATGTATCACATTGGGTCACCAAACACTGGATGCCTGTCCCACAGAATTCCACATTCTGCTGATAAAAACCAATCAAACACAGATTGCTATATTTCAGTATCTGACTAAAATTAGCATTACTGGAGTACTTTCTTACTGGGTTAAGCTACCTATAGATAGAGTAATTTCTTCAAATTCCTGAATATACCAAGCATGTTCCAGCACAGTTTATACAACATAACCTCAATCTCAAACTGATTAATACTATGTCATTACTTGATTTCATTTTTATAAGGAAATTAACCATCTAACACACTCTGTTTATTAGTTTCACAGCAAGTTTTGGTTACTACAAAATCAACATCAGATGGATGTAAATATACTAACAAGGAAGCAATTCTAATAAAGAACAGTTTAGCACATGACAGATGGTTAATTTCACTACTTATATTAAATAATGTGCATAAAGGTGCACAAAATGTGTTTTAGAATGATGACAAAATTGTCAATAGTAATGATTCACAACACATCACACTTATAACACAAATCTCTCAAGAGCAGCAATTCCCAATTATTGGACCACAATGGTCTACATTACATTTTATTGAACAATAACTATGCTTTAATCACACTTTTGTTACTTATAAATAACTATTAAATCAAATAAACACTAAAACAGCAATTAATTAGATACTGATAATACTATTCAATTTTGACATAATTTTCAAGAACTATTTGTAAATTTAACCTTTTCCACTCCAGGTATGGGATATGACACCTTCATTCGGCAGAATACTTTCCCCTTAGAGAGTGAAAAATCGCTATAAGTTTCCTTTAAATATGAGTTCCAAGACACACATTTTCAAAATCCATTCTTCATGATTCTGCATCTTGAGTTACTGGTTTTCATGTTCATTTAATGTAGTCACAAACCTAGTGTTACACCTATGTCATATTACAGATACACTAAAGTGCATAGTGTTGCACAATAAATTATTTTTCCTTATGTTTAACGAAATATACACAAAAATTAAAAAAAAAAAGTTGTGCATCTTAATGACCTTAATGAGATATGTTTTCTATTTTATGTTATGTACCAATTTGTTGTATGTCAAACCATTTTAAAAAATTATGTTTGATTTTAACTTCATGTAAAGTAGTGGATATCCTGAACTGATAGGCTAAAACCAGACTGCTTGACAATGCAGTCTTAACTATAATGTTGCAGTGACTCAAGATGTAGTTCTGCGTCAACCAAATATACAAGCATCAACACAGAGGATGGTTCTGTGAGGATCAAACTGCATCTGTTTGTAGATCAAGTAAACAATGTAGAAACTTTCACGGCAAACTGAATTAATAAAATCCTCTTGGGCTATCAACTGTGTCAAATGATTAAATGGCCAACATTCCAGGGACCATTCTGTCCCCATCATCAGGGTGTCTGATGTCAGATGATGATGGGGACAGACATGGTCCCTGATACATTGGAAAGTTTTAATCATATGACAAGACTGACAACCTGAGAGAATTTTATTAGTGTAAAAAGGCAGGTGGTTTATGTAACTGTGAATTCAGTGTTGATCTCCAATACCAAATTTAATTGAAATCTGTTCATTAATTTTAGAGATGAAACATGGTGATGAATAGATACAACCTAACCAACTGAGTGATCATTTCATAACATTTATGCAAAAAATAAAATTTAAACTTTAGTGGTGTACGAAAGTTTGTATGCTTCAATTTTTAGCATGAGACAAAACAACAGCACAGAAAACTAGTATGCCAAATATATATCAAAATCATCTTAATGTTTCTCTGAAGTTCCCACTTTAAGTGGGTCATACAACAATCAGGTCTCCCCATCTACCTTTACCTTCCCACAGCTCCTCCCCACCACCTCACATTATTCCCACAGCCTTCTTTCTATAGAAAATGGATGACGCCTCATTTCATGACAACATTCTTGTCTTAATATGTTATAAGTCCATAATTTTCCATAATCCAGTGTTTTAAAACAGATTTCACAGTCCTAAACTTCAGTATTTGACTTTCTTAGTGAAGATACCAAAATGCTGAACAAAGAACAAGATATAGCAATTCCATCACTGCAGCCAGTTTTCCTGTTCCAAAGAATTCACATATAAATGTTTTCGTTTTTTATTGTTATAGTGGAACTTCAGCCGTCTGTCCCCCAAATTAAACAAATCCCATATGGACTGCCCTGGAATGAAGTTATGATGGTTTAACCATTACATCTGGTGCAGAAGAAATGGTACTACAAAGAATTAGGTTGTGTTAAGTTAGGTTACTTTTAGTTTAAATTTAAATCTGAACTGTCTGATGTGCTGGAAGTCACCAATTCTGTAAAACCACTCAATCTGTCAATTCCATCTTTCAATAATCACAAAATCTGGAAAGAATAAGTCAAGACAGATAACTCAGAATGCATGTTGTCCTGCCTGACAAGAGTGTTAAAAATATTAATGCAATTAATTGCTCTAAATGATTTTATAACTGTTCCATGGTATAAAAAACCTGGGAATGGCTGCCCTAAAATGCAGTGAAAGGGTTGAATGCAGTTTCTGCTCAAATGAATGTCTACTGATAAGTATCACATAGCAGGCAATACAAAGCTCCACAATTTTATTACTACTCAAACTACAAATTACCATTATATTAATAATACAATTAATATGAATACTATAGATAATAATCAGTCATGTCATAATACAAGAATATGGCCGAGAGAAAATAATACAAGAGGTAAGTATGTACCTTGCTACTCCAGGACTCATTCTTTGGTTAAAAGTAACTTAAAAAAGGCTTGTTGTGTGATCAGTGAGGTTCATTCTTTGGTTGACCTGTCACATAATACAGAATAATTAATGGCACTTGATTCACCTCTAGGCTATTAGTGGAAGGTTGCTTGTTACCCTGAGTCTTAGGACTGTGTGTGGCTCTGTTCTTTATGAAATTGGTTCATCTAACTTAGATTCTCCCCTATGACGATTTTTAACACAACAAAATTCTCAAAGTATAATTTGAATAAGTGTATAATAACAGTTCAAAGAAGATACAAATTTCCAGTCTCTGACAGGATGTAAGGGGCAAGGTGTAGCTCTTAATATGTCTCCTACCTTCAAGTGTAAAAACTGTAACATAAGCTTTACTTCACTATGAAAGTTATGATTTCCCTCACTTACAAGTCATTTTTGTGCTTTAAAATACTATCCCATTACAAGAGTCCTAAACAAATAATTTCCATCTCAACTGTAAAACGGTCTCTAATGATGAAATGATTTTAAACCTTATATGGGGCATGTTAATTGTTAATAAAGGATCTCTGTGAAACTACCTTTTTCTAGTAAACAAATGTCTAAGGAGCAACCGTCTTAAGAAGTTATGTTAGCTTGCATCATTTGGGGTATTTGAACTGTACTGACCAGTTCACTGTGTGGACTGTTTCTTATTGATGTCTTCCAGCTTGTAATGCATCATCAAGAACTGATTATAGCCTGAATTTTTCTGCTGTGTGCTCGCAGTACGACCTCGACGTCGCTGGGGAAGAATACCTCGCCTTGCCATGTAGAACCGGATTGTTGATATTGGTATGTTGAAGATGTCAGACACATTTTGGAAAGTCATGCCCTTCTGGACACATTCTGCTGCTTTTGTCAATTCTGCTTCTGACCTGCGGATTCTGGTGGGAGCAGCGTTGCCATCTTTCCATGAAGATATGGGCACCTTACCCTTGTCAGAGGGTGACAGTACACACACAACATTTTGTAGAGCCATTGCAGCATTCATATCTGAAATAGAATCACAGTACTCAGATTGATAAATGTCTTTCAATTAAAAATTATGAAATATTCAGTTTGCATTACACACTTTCGTTAAAATATCATGCAACAGAGCTTCAAAAACAACATTTGTGGATTAGGAGTCATTATGCATGGAACTGATCCTGTAAATATGAAAACAAATAGATGCACATCAATCTATGTATATAGAAAATACACTATCTTGTTTCTAATACAATAAAGTGTGTCCTTACACCATGTTTGCACCTCCGCAGCTTTGGCACATCTAGCATGACCACAAAGTATCTTGGGGGAGATTGGGAGAATCTAATACTTGGGGATGGACCTGCTTCTGCTTTCATTTTTTCTACCACAATATGTGATTGTTGCTGGGTTGCATTTTAAATGGTACCTTCTGTAAAATGGATAATTAATTACATGCATACTTGTAAGTCAGTTAATATTTCTTATAGCATTCTCTTTGCATATAAAGCAATCCTGCCAAAATGCTATTCAGATTAATTTTATTTTCAAAGTAAATTAAATGAATTCTGCTGAGTCTATCATGATTTCAATCTACCAGACTACATGATTCAATAACCCAGAGGATAGCAGTCTTCAGACTCACCACTGTGAAAACCTCAAATCCTACATGACTTGGGGCTCTTCAAGCACACGATAAATTTTACAAGTGCAAGTTTTATAGAATTTATAAAGAACTTTTAATTTAGTTAGGACAGAAACACTGTGCAATATTTTAAATGAATTCAAAATATTCAATATATCCCTTAGATTACCTGGACTATCTATGCCAGATGTGTCTAAGAGAGCTTGTATATGTAATAATTTATCTAATTCATTTTCATTTCATAGGCCTAAGTGAAGTATTTGTTTATGCTGATGGTCTAACTTGATGGAGGAGAAGATAAATATCACAATACTTCAAAACATTTCCTACAGACAACAAAGCAAATAGTCTAAATATAAATGTAGATGTTAGGGACACAGGCTGAGGATGGAAGTTGGATGTAACCTACTTATAGATGTCACCAAATATCTTGCAAGCTGTCAGCATGGGGGCAGTGGTGAACAGGGGAATGTGCTGCACCTCAAATCTTTACCTGACTGTATTTAATCCAGTGTGGCCAGGGAACCGCTTGCAAGACATCTGGTCACATCTTCAGAATCACATCCAATGACAGACTTTGGTATTAATGGTGTTGAATCTGTGGGTTCTACCAAGTTTTTGAAAATAATTTTCACACGCACTTATCTTGTTGCAAGGATGGAAGTCAACAGAAAGCTAGAAGTATTAATTTATGGCAGACTACACATGAGTAGAAGAGGCTTAGTCACACCAAAATATCTTACACCAGTTGGTTGGTTTAATCTGCATTTAATGACACTTTTAAAATATAATGGTTATGTGGTGTCAAAAGAAAAATTAGGATTAGGGAAGCCTGAAGGGTGTGCCAAAGTAGTCATAGTCTACTTTTAAGGCACTGATCAGCAAATTCCAAGCCAAAATAGTCACTTTCCCAGCAATGATGCTAACCACTACATAAGGGTGGAAATATATATAAAACAAATTTAGAACAGACTGAATATCATTTATTTCATACACTGAGTTTGCTACAGGCAGATCACATATGTAAAGACATGTTAAACAAACTGCAAGGAAAATTTTCTTTCCCTTATAAATACTTTCTAGAAATTATTGTGGAATGTTTTTTATTTTGCAATCCAGTAGATGTATTCTACTCATTACAAAATAACTTTAACAATAGGGTTAAGGCATTACTTTAAATAATACAGAACACATCACAGTATATTTCAGAATCTGTCTTCTACATAGATTAAACAATTATTTCTGCTCCTCTAATAGTGCTTACAGAAAGTAACACACCACCAGAATGCAGTCCACTAAGAATCCATCATGTGCCACAAAAAATGACAAACATCTGATTACAGTGTGGACCCCCAGGACAATGCCAAAGTACTTTATACATTTACACATATTTGTTAGTCCCAAATCATCAACTTTCACATAACAATGAAAAGAACAAATTGGTAATTTGTATACACTGACAACTGTCTTAAAATGCCTTCATGACACAGTTAAGGCTGGTGATATATAAGTGTACACATACATTTTCTTCATTTATAAAATATTTACATTGTTAAAACCATAACACAAACACAACTAATTAAATACCACAAAAGCCACAACTAGTCTTGTTTGCAATGGATATTCTCCATAGCTGTCCAGGAACTGAACATAGCAAATTAATTATGTAACCAATGCATGTTATTAAAGTTTCCTATTGAACAACATACAATGAACATATCCTGTGTCCATCAATTTTAGTACAGAATAGATACATTATTTACTCTTATACATTGAAATCTCTACTTCATCTTCCAATTTACTTCACAAGATTTTCTATGAATAATAAGTGCATACACACAACACAAAAAAAGACTAAACAATCAACAGCAGGTGAAAGTAAAAGGTAAAATTCTCCCTGGCATTTATTAAGCATCATGCCGTGAAGAAATAGGGGGAGTGGAGGTATAACTCCTCTCATTTTCGACCTTCATACTATAGAGGTGAGTGGTCAGCTTCTTGCTGCATCTCC
>NW_019060198.1:36571-68422 GCF_000696155.1 Zootermopsis nevadensis
TCAGTCTGGATGCTTCAGCAGAGAGAAGAATCTCTTGCTCCTGCCAAGAATTTAACCCTGGTTAACCAGGTTGTAGCCTTGTCACTACAGTGGCTAGAAAGTGAAATTTGGATTGACATAGGAAGATGCAAACAGAGAACACCATTACCAAAACTACAAAAACAGTCAGCCATAGTTCACATTAATTCTTTTCTGAAGTATACCAGCCATTGCTCATGCAAGGCACTATAATCCACATAAAGTATCATCCACAATATTTGTGCATACAGAAAATATAAGAATTATGCAAGGAATAAAACATAATGAATTCAAAAGAATGGAAGTACCATCCATGTCATATTTGGGTCACCTGTTAACATAGAAGTACTAAAAAAACTGTTACAAACAATAAATATCACTTTGCTTAAGTCAGATGCATTCTGCACTTTTGTTCTAAACTCTAGATTCAAATACATTTCCTACAATTTTAAGGAGTATAATTTGTACTTTCTTTTTACTCAGCCCCTCAATTTACATGCAATTCTATATATAAAACGCCATACATTTGTGCTTTCATTGAAACAAACTGAGAAGTTTTCAATATAATAAACAAACAAACACCAAAATGCTTACTAAACATTAATATTGGAGAGATAAGGTATAGCTCCACGCATTCTTAACTGTGGCACTAGAAGCGGGTGAGATGTGGACACAGGAATTCCTGTCGAATGAATGTATATTAGCTTGTAAAATTAAAGTTTCTGTTACAACCATCATCATACTATTCTTCATTTTCCTTGCCCTGATTACATCCAGAAGCATGTTCTGTTCTTGTGGAATTACTTCTCTTCACTGACGGAGCTGTAACTGTTTTTACCTGCAATAGGAATGCCCATATTTAAACCTAACCTAAACTGAGACGCAACTTGAGAAGTCATCTCCCTCTCCAGTCTCAATATCCGACGTTTCAAAGCCCGCTCAGATGTTATACCATTTCGCACCATGTAATAGTGCAGTGTGGTTCGGGGAATGTTGTAAGCATTTCCAACATGACGAAGTGAAGCACCAGCCACTACCTGCTCAGCTGCCGACTGCAACAATTCCTCTGTCCTTTGAGGTCGGTTACGTGATCCCTGAAACGGTCTACCTTTCTTGACCAATTTTGAGTACACTGGTTGTAATTCTTCACACTTATCAGGAACTGAAGAGATGAGAACCTCCTCAAGTTCAGTGAACCTATTGGACTTACAGTAAGCAGCAGGCAGGGACACTCCCATTGAGTCTGAGATTTCCAGAACTGCAAGAAATGATAAGTACATGTTACTACAAAATTATAATTCTACATAGATGAAATATATTTCAAATTTTAACACTTAAAACAAAATCTAATCTCTATGTTAACATAATTTTCATAGTCCTTTATGTGTGAACTGTATTTGTACTAATCAAGGTAACTACATAAGGCTTTGAGAATTAGGGGTGTAATGAATAATTTTAAGTGCCATATAAAGTGCAGAGATGACTGAAAAGTTGTGGGCAGTGAAGAAGGAAGTATATGGGATTGCAAGTCACAGCTCACATTAAGGTATTATCACCTGTCACATGTGATACCTTACACAGTTTCTGCAAGGATCAAGCATGACTTGTATAGCGATGAGTAAACATGTGACTTCGTATTCTTTTAAATTTGTGTTCAACAGCCATACTTATGTTAGCATACCATACAGAAAAAACAGGATGAAATGTAGCAATTTTAAAATAAGTCTACTGACTTATTTAAGCATCTCAAAAGAGTATGTAAGTTAATTTTTCCAAATCAGAAAAATTAGAATTAAAACAATCTATAATAATTTACTAAATTTGTTGTGTGATGCATTTAAAATGATACAGCTACCCACAGGCAAATCCTGGAACAGGGTAAACTTGGACATTTTAAAATGCAAATACAGAAATCAAATAGAATGTTCTTGCTGCTCAAAGAAGACCCCATACCTTGGAGTTACTTTAAAATTACAAGGATTAACACTGATGTGACAGCCAAGACACAAAGATAAATGAACACTCAAGTCTAGAAGAACAGCTAGATAAAACAAGAGAAGTCATATCAACCTCAGTATTTCAGTCTGTTCTTGATTAACTGAAGCAACAAGATAAAAATATAATAGCTGACCAGTGAGTATTATTAAGATTATTTAAGAAAATTCGTAAGTTGTTGATACATAAAAAAGTAACATATTTATTCCAAGTGCAAGCTCGTGTCACATGAGTTTATCCATGCCTTGTTTCATCCGCTTGTGGTCTTGAACATATCAATTCAAATTTTACTTTCCAATGAACTCTCAATCTGAAACTTATTTCAGCTGTGGTATTATGTAAGCTTCAGTACACCAATGTTGCTCAAATGAACAAAGCATTAACCAATTCTGGCTGCTGCAAAATAACAAACACAAGATATAAATGATCATTTCTTGTGGCTGTACTTCACTAGGTAAACCATGTTACACAAACAGCATGTTTACAAATCACACTTTTTGAACTGATGTGACTGCATCAAATCAAGCAGCTCTTATACTGCATCTTCAGTACCACAAACCAAAATTTTAAAACACTTGCTAGAATAATATCACGGCACACAAAACATGAATTATAAGAAAGAGAAGATTAATATAAGTAGAATAAAAACAAATTACATGATTTATTAATGGGATTTAAAGTCAACTCAACTGCAATGGTTATATTTCATTGCTGACAAATAAAACAACATGACATTTGAAATAAATTTCTGCACAATCTACAACTTAGCAGTATAGTTTTTCTGCAATACTTATACCAACATGACATGGCCTTCTGATACTTGATATCACTTCCCTGACATCAGATGCAATGTTTATAAAGTGACTTGATTTATAAAGGCTTGTTTGTGCATTATGTGAAGATCAAAGCATAAGAGGTTTGACATGATGCACCCTACCCATTACACCACAAGAAAAGGGAAGGTTGAAAGAAAAATATGGATACCATACACAGCATAACATGCAATACAAGAATTCAAGACAAGATATATTTTATTCCAGTCTAAAGTGATGCACACAGTTCACAAATTTCATACAAAACCAGAGGTACACTTCACATTACAGAATTCAGATTCACATTTAGAAAATTTAACATTCACATACATCATAGCACTAATTTCCAACCTAGAGGCTGCAAAAGGTAATGACCTGTATTTTGTAAAATTATCTGTCCAAAATATCATGTCTATTTGGCACAAAATAAACAGTTGTTTCAGCTACATGTCTCCTGTCAGAATGTAGATAACAATCACAATTTTAAAACAGTTTGCAACAGTACTCAGCTCATATAGCCAAAAAGTATTTAAAAAGTCCGGCGCTACGGTATGACAGCTTACATTCAAGAATTATTGTACTTACATCTACCTCAAACAGACATCACTCCTATTAACATACCTTAAAACAGCATTGACAATGAAAAAAACTGAATTTAACCTAAAACCAAACTGGGAAGGCACATCTGGATTGGTTGTGACAGGATGCATTCACTTTTCCTCATCAAAGGACTTACATTTTCTTCATAACAAAACTTTATACTTGAAAATTTGTTATACAAATTCTAATACACATAACTATAAAATGAATACAATGACTCCACAAATAATATTCTACTAATGCTGATCTGCTCAATGAACACACAATTTGGAAAAATCTAATACAACTGAACATGTAGACTCATTACATGTCTTACACTTAGGAAGATTTAAAATGCCTATCCTAAGGGAGCAACTAAACTGTGACTATTCACAGCCATCAATTAAATTCCTCCAACAGTTGACAATACAATCTTCAGAAGAAGCTTCATCCAGTTCAATAAACATCATAACTTTCAGAGCTTTTTCGTAATTTATTCTATATCTTAAATTGACACTGATGTTGGTCTTCTGGGTTATTATGACATGTGGACCTATAGCCCTGAAGATGGAGGCAGTACGACCCTTCAAAAACGTTGATATCTACCTTAAGTCCACAACACATTACAATCCTGAAGACCAACAGTGACATCTTCGCTGTTCTACGACCTCAAATATTTAACTGATGTTCATGAAATACCATACATATGAGTATATTCAATTAAAAGCTTAAGGTAAACAGAGTTCTAAGATCAAACTGTAGTCAGACACTAGCACACAAACTGTAAATGAAACGTTATTAATAACAACCTTGTCATGTGCCAGGTAGACTTCAGATCATGTAACTTGACAAAGATTGTAACATTGTTTTAAACTGACAGATTTCACACTAAACATTCTCTCTCACTTTGGTCATGGTACTATTTTAAAACACTTAGGTAACTTGCTACTATATCTACAGCACTCTTATTTATGCTGATAACGCAGTCAATAGCTAATTAGATTAAAATAAATCGTTTAATAATGAACTATTATCAAATTTCCAAGTCTTGTAACAGTTACTGGATAAAACCACCAGATCAACTTGGTTTCCAGCCAATGAAAGTTTTTCAGCTCTCTGAATCACCAACAAATTGTATATTTCCATGAAATATGAAAACATGATCAGATCATGAAAAAGTTATTGAGCAGCAACAATAATAAACACATTTTATTTTGTGTTACATTCTGGAACATTTTTCAAAAATACACGTGAGCCTTCCAGCCACACGAGTCCAAGTACTATCACAGATGAAGAAAAAGAATATCAAGGAAGGAAGAGAAAAGCTAGGACAAGTGGTAGGGGATGATGTACAGGAAAGGTAAAACCAAGGAAACAGAATATAAAGACAGAAAGTAATAATAAATAAAATGAACACATTTATCGTTTTCTTTCATTGTTTATTTCTCTAGCTTACTCTCAGAATACCGGAATGCTAAGGTTCTGCATTCAAACTGTAGTCAGCAATGATATTGTAAACAGAAGATAGTGGTCTTCTGAGTTTTGATGCTGTGCAGTCTTGCAACTGGAACAAACCACCAACCAGGAACCCTCTTACCTCAAACTTGAAGGTAGAATCACCTCTATCCTGAAGACGTGGGAGATCGAGAATTAACTGAATGAATCCACTTCTTCATTCACAATCATCATGTAATCTATCACTGACACCAGGTGTGTGTTATAATACAAGAAAAGAACTACTATATATGAAATGAGGCCAACATTAATTCCATCCATCCTCATTGAAGGTGGCCTAACAGTCTCCAGACAACCACAGGAAATACTGCAATGGTTTCTCACATCCTTTGTAAACACAAAGTTATCACTCTTTCATCTCCAAACAGTTCAGCGTCAGTGTCAGCAAGGCACTCTCTGACATTAATCTCCTTTCCTGATTGGAGCTGCATACTTGCTCTTTATATTCCAGCGTGTCATCCAGTTGCGCAGAGTCTTGCGGGGGATGCCATGTTCCTTGGATGCACGATACACACTACCACCACACTTGACTGCCATCAGTGCAGCCCACAGGCTGTCATTTGTATACTGACGATATGGTCGCACCCTGGGTGGCCAGTTGGAGAACACTGCAAGAGCAAATATATAAACTGTTCACAATACCTGCTTATTTCACGTAGCCTAAACAGCAATGACCATAAAATTTTAAATACATCCTGTCTGGGTAGTATTTAGTATTAAAATACAACATGGACAGGATATGGATTATGTAAATAATATAAAACTTTTAGATTTGAGCTATGTAAATACTAACTCAGCAGAGAAATACCAGTACACCAGTAAGACTTGGTGGCAAATGCTAATGGTGTTGAATCACATAAGAACATGTGTGCTGTAAGCAATGTCCTTGTTATGTAGAGCATTCCACACCTTTCATACACTAAAGGTATTATGACTAACTTATGTGGATACACACAAACATACACACAGTCACTTTTACACATAAGAAAGAGGATGGACTGACATGAGACTTGAACATGTATTGCACTATGTCGGATCTTCCTTCTCATGTGAGAAAGAGAGTGTCCCGATTTGTAACACAAAAATATATGGTAACCCTACCCTTGACTGATATTACAAAAAATAGATGTTACTTAGATTGTGAATTAATTATCTCTCACACACACATACACACACCTTTGTATGGCATAATCTACATGTTTTGGGATGATGAGTATATAATTTTTCAGTGTGTTAGGTGGTTTGTGTGTACGAATGTATATATCACCGTTGCACTACATGAAATTAATATAAATGGAAAATTACAAGCTACACCAAATATCAAACTGTCCTGAAAAATTATAATCACTTGCAGTTTTCAAGTCAGTAAACGATCCCCTGCCACTTGTACCACGAGATTGGAAATGCTTCCCTTGCACGTAGATCATTTACTTTCTGGAGTTTAACATTCTTCAAAATATGATCATAAATATAATCCTGCACCATATAAATATGCATGTACAATGTTTTAATAAAACTTAATGTTACAACACCCAACAAGAACTGAAATCACACATAAACAGTTAATTTTTACAACACCATTGAAAGAACACATTCTTTTGCTTCCGCACTACATGCCAAGGAGTGCAGACAACAGTCAGAATTGCTTCCTATAGATACTTCGGTTGTGACGAACTCTTATGAAGATTAACGAAACTATGAAATCAACGCTTCCCTTGCTTCCATGCATGACACGCCCCTGCTTTTGTTGACATTTATTTTGTCACAAAATTTCTTAGGGAGTAAAACCAAAGTTCAGTTTGCAGTAGAATAAGGCTCAAACTGTGCTCTCATCCATTCCATTTCTAACAAGTTCACTAGTGAAAGATGTTCTAGAGGTCCTAGTGTTAGCGGTAAACTCAGCAACTTTCAAAAGACTGGAAAGGAATATTCTGTTGATTGAAATGTTTAAACACTCTGACACACTTCTCTTCACGCCGATAGTCTTTCTCCCAATTGCCAGCTTGTTGGGCGATGAATCTCCCTTCCCAACATACTTCGTCAAGTAACCGATCAGTATTAATTGGAGACTCTCCTATATTAATATTCACAAATTCTGCAGCAGTTTCAATGTCAGACCACTTCACATCATTCTTTAATTATCCAGCTCATGAACTAAACTTCTTGAAAGTTCCCTTCCCTCATTTCACTGTATCTTACACATGTAGCACAAAGAATACTTCTGCCCTCAACTCTCTTATTTTAATGTCTTCAGTTTCTAATAGCTTACAGAATAAGAAAAGAAGATTTCTGGAAAATAAACTTGTTATTTCTCCTGTCTTCCAAACTTTGCTTATGTGATATTGACAGTCACACCCAACCATTCTGAGCAACAGGGGAAGGAGAAATAAAAACCCAACTGCCACATTGTGAACACCAAACTCTGTTCACTTCATTGCAGTTCCTTTGAAAAGGCATAGCCCCACTCCAATGCATCTGTAAACCTGCAACCATGTTTCAGCATTCTGAGCAAAACAGAAAATGTGTCCAGCATGGGAGCACCAACGAACAACGCAGATGCTTGATCACTGCATCACTATACATGCTCTATTTTCAAGGCCATCCTCTCTCCACCAGCAATTCATTGCTGCAAACTGTGACAATGGTTCAACGGAATTTTCGCACTCAATATGGCAAGGATCCTCCCAGTAGACCTACAATTTACTCTTGGCACAAGAATTTTGTTTAGATCTTGTTCTCCAGATTTGACACCTCGATTTTTTCTTATGGGGTTTCATTAAAGATCGTGTATTTGTTCCACCCTTAACTGCCAATCTCACTGAGCTCAAAGTTCGAATCACCACCGCAGTTGAATAAGTGACACCGGATATGCTGGATCGTGTTTGGCAAGAAATTGATTTCAGGTGGGACGTCTGCAGTATCACCAATGGCAATCACATCGAACCAAAATGACTGTTTGAGGTAAAACTTGATTTGTTTTACTACAAAATGACACCTCAACCGATTCTGTAGGCCTTCTGAATAAATTTCTATACACTTTCATAGTTTTAAAGTCCTTTTAGAATCGCCCTGTATTAATACAATATCAGACAGCTATTGCATCATGGTAAGCTAAAAACAAAATTAATAATGCAAGAAATAGCAACAAGTTCTCCACTGAAGTCCCCACACCTCAGTGACATTTTAATGTAACTTTTCATTATATTGATATAACAGGCTGCAGCAGCACATAAAACAACACAATCAATATTCTCCAATTTTTATTGATAACAACAGTACATTACATCATATTTTTATCACAGTTACACAGCTTTACTTATGGCTAACATATAAGTAATAGTGAAAAAATTATCACTGCATCACAAAATATTTAACACTATCACCGTCAATCTTCAGCCTACGATACACAAGTCTGTAGTAGTGGGTTATGGGCGTGTATTAACTTGAGCTGATAAAGCAGGTTCTATTAGTAGTGCCCTAATCCAGTCTGGCAGATGCTTAAAACATGGATTTCTATTGCAAATAGTTCATATATTATATATACACACACAAATTCAGCTTTCAGGGATGAGCCACATAAAATGTTGAAAATTATCCAATGTTTCAGCAAACATTGCAGTTGCCACTTTCGGGGTAAAGATGGCTCAAATAATGACTAATTTCCAATATTTGATGCAGTTCATCACTAAAAGCTGTAGTTGTACATTGAACTCCAGCTTCAAAACCATAGAACAAGAATTCATATTCATGTTCAAGAGATGTAACATACAGGTATCTTTGGTGTATTTCAAATGTATTGAAACATACTGACAATTCTTCCACAACATGAGATACTAGACATGATAATATGAGTTAAAAGAGCCAAAACACAAGACATTACAAAATTAATGTAACTAATTTGAATGTAAACATGAAACACAATTAAATTTTATGCATTTCTGTAATCAAAGTCAAAGGCTCTTCACTGACACAACTGTAGTCTCACATGACTGATCACATCATATCAAAAATGGTTTCTCCATAACACGGATACAGGACACTTAATTTAGCAGATTTCAGTTATGGGTCAATTTTAACCAGCCAAATACATAGTCATCTAATTGGCGATACACGTGAATGAATTAACAAGATTCCCATTGCCCTCTGTGCATCATAGCAAAACCACTGCTAGGGGAATGGGTTTGGCTGAACTGGCAGGGAAAGATCATGCCGATTGTCTCTAGCATGGCAATGAAAGGAACCATCCAAGATGTAGGACGAGAGGGAGGCGCATGGATCACAGAGCCCACACGTCACAAGTGAAATACCATTACTTTCACCCTTTTCCATTTGCTCGGATAGGCTTTACAGTGTTCCTTCATCATGCAGAGCTTTATCTGCATGTCCAGTACATGAAGGCCTATTGATGCTCTTGGCTTGCAGAGTTTCCAGCAAGAGGTGTCAAAAGTGTCCACAGAGATAATTAGCTTGTGGTGGCTAAACGTTCATAGCGACGTAACTTTTCGACCCATCAATGTTGGCTCTTCCTACGACTGTGAAGCAGAATTCACGAAGTGTTGAATTCTTTGCCCACCTGACTAGGTTTTCAATAATTGTAAGACAGATTAGTTTCACCCTCCAAACGACTGTCATTGCAGTAGGAAAGCTGCTCAGTATGAAAGGAACTGCAAGTTCACATGTATGACACACAGTGGCTGCCCAGGGGCCCTGGGGTGCAAGACTACCACCTGTAGAAAAACGCCTGAACACCTGTAATGCTGATTCCCGAATGGTCAAGACGATGTCTCGCGGAAGTTGCAACAATCGAGAGGCTCTAAACAAAGATGGGCAAAGAGAATTTTTGGTCACACCATCAAGGTGTGATGTCCACACCTTCGCCTGAGTGATTTCAGTGACCAGTTTCTTAAGAAGTGATCACCTTACTATGATAGAAAAATATTGAACCTCTAAAAGCCACGCTACTCAGTAAATATATCTGATTATTATTCATTCACACTATTCAATGAGTAACCGAGTTTTACAATTATTTTATGCTTCTGTAAAGTCACCACAATTCAATGATTCTACAATTAATCAAACAAGGCAATTGCATGACATAAAAGAGTTGTGGCAAATTATACAAACTAAGTGTGACAAAAAGAACACATGCTGTGTATTTATTGTGTGGGCATCCATTCAAAAAATGGTAAATTTTCAGTTTTCTTAAAACAGAAGTAGGAGCTGGTGTAGGGTTCTATAACCGACAGGGGCAGAGGATTATTCCTCTAGCCTCTGCATGCAGACCAGCTCTGGAGCTCACCCAGTCTCCTGGGTACCAGGGTCCTTTCTTGGGGGTAAAGTGCAGCTCAGGTGTGATGCTGACCACAACCCTATCTAGTGCTGAGGTTAAGAATGAATAGGAGCTGTACCAACTCCCCCCCCCCCCCCAAGAACCTACATGGCATGTAGAGGGAACGCTTTACTTTTTTTTAGAATGAAAGTTACACTACTGAAGGACACCATGATGCCTAATTCTTAAATTCTTGTCATCAATGATTCTAATATGGCAAAAAGGTGGCTTTCATGATGGCAATATTAGAGTATTAGCTCCATTCAACACAAGATGCATTACACAAACTATTTTTATATAACAAATGTGAACACCCTTGAAGATATGACTTATATGACAGAGAACAAAAATACAACAAACTTTGTATAAATGGAGATAAAATATGGCAACTGACATCAAAGAAACAATATTTTTGCTGAGCCAACTGAAACTCAATGGAGGTATAAAAGACTTTTTCAGAGCTATGTATCTATAATACCAGTTGCTAAAATTAAATTACTGCCCTTCACAATGGCAATTTGTACATACCAGCAACTGTCAATGTGTACAATCAATCTAATGAATGAATTTTCAATTATCTGACATTGTTTAAAGCTGATGTTAGTACACACTTTCAGTGCTGATAATTTAATAACACTGTACTACCTGCATTGAAAGATATGAAAATATGGTTGCATATGGTAAAATTGATAAGACTGAGGAGATGGTTTTCATGCTGCTAAGAGGACTGATACACTTCTCAAGTTTTCAATCCCAATTTTTAAGTAAATGTATGAGAATTATGAAAGTATTGTATTTCTCTGAATAGTGCTATGTTCATTTTATTTATGTTGGGGTGCCTCCTTATCATCTTCTCATAAAGATAAATAGCAATGAAAATAAATATTTCGTATGTGACAAAGTTAATAAAAACAAGTTTTTGTAGTCTTACGAAACAACAATTTATAAGAAAGTAATAAATCTATTCTGAAATATAAAATGTATTTAAATGTTATGAATAATAACCTTGAAGCTCAAACAGCTCAGCAATTTATTCTGAAACTACACCACATCCATTTCAGCATCCAGTCCCACGTAAATCATCCTTCACACAGAGACTCTCAGAACTGATGTTTAAGACAATGAGCACACAACACAGCCAAATCATGTGATCTTGACAGAAGAATATATGGCTCTGTGCAGCTGCATCTGCTGCCATGCAAAAATGTAAATGTAAAAACACACCCCTGACAAAACAATCTTGGAATACTTTATTTTGGGTCATACTACATTTACAGTATTACATTCTCATTTCCTACCTACGTTTCCCCAATTTGTACACAGTTCCTAATGAACAAAATTTCTGAATGTGTAATTCCTTATTTCCACAAACGAGTTAAAACAGAATATCGGAGCAAGCCCACAACTAATTTCTGAGCGGGTACACAGAAATGATCGTGCAAACTATTTTCTGTGCCACAAAAATGGATAAGAATTCATATAATGCAAAACAACTGAGCCACAGAATAGGCATCCTATCCCACCACACAGTCATCTTCATAATAGCATGAGGTAGATTATTTATCTCTGCCTAGTTATGAAGTCTACTGGAGGCACAAAATTCTGATGGCAATATCAACGAGCTCCTGCCATTTGGTCTGACTTTTTCAACTTGGTTCTACCAAACAAATTGCACATTTAAATAACTGTTTTTGACTACATGCTTTGCAGATGTACAACTGTGGAGTATTATCTGCATTAGGCAGGTAGCAGCCTGCATGCATGCAATAAGTTTATTTTTTGGGTTCTTGGAAAACACTCCTCAGTCAGAGATCTGTCACCGGAGCACGTCATTGTTGAAAAATGGGTCTTATTTTTTGTGGTAGTAAATTTTTGTTTCTAGGAAATATGCTGGTCACAAACAAATGTGCTGTTACTCTATGTGACATGAGTGAACTGAGTGACGAGAAACAGAATTTAGTGAGATTATTTCTAAGAGTGAAGAATAAATTGTCTTTGGGCAATGTTCCTGAGACAAATATGATAAGAAAAATAACAAAATGTTAAAAAGGTACAATGAAAATCAAGTGGAAGTGCTATGGATGATGAAAACTTATACATTTCTGGTAAAACAGGCTGTGTTGGAAACTAAAGGAAAACATGACGCTGGTTCTAAAGGGGAAGTGTAATGCAAAATCTACTACAGATTTATATTTAGTTTATGACAAAATTTGTGTACATATTGCTGAAAAAATTAATATTTATGTCAAGCAAAAATAAATTTAAAAAGTTTAATAAGATTAAATGTAATTGGAGAATTTAAAATGTATACTTATATTACTTACAATACAATCACTGGAACAGTTAGCACCAATCCACACACACACACAAAGCATGCAGCAGACACGAACTGCCTTCATCGCAAGTTCTGAATATGACACAACTGAAGGAAAATACAAACAAAAATTTAAGTTGGACAACACAAGAGGCAGGACACTGAACTTTCACACGTGCATCAGGCAGCCATTACCTTCACTGCAGCTTGTTCATAAATTTTCAGCATCTTCATTTCACTGTACCAAAGTAAAATTTCACAGCATCACTAGTGGCTTTGTTCTCTTTGCCCCTTTCTGATTGGTTGGGCAAACTTTTAGTTGTTTTGGCATTGGGTATGAGCTTTTAATATTCCACCGTACCATCCAGTTCCGGAGAGTCTTGCGAGGGATTCCGTGTACCTTAGCAGAGCTGTAGATACTCTCTCCTTTTTTCACATCCATAAGAGCCTGCAAGAGGCTTGACCTTGAATACGAACGTGTCGTTCGAATTCCGAACTGATCGAAGACATTTGAGTGCACCAGTGCTGACAGTCCCATACCTGCAACATGATGCAATTGTCAGCGATGTATGAGAGAAATTAATCTGACAGAGAGGTCAATAACTTGTGGTTACTGGAAAATGGACGAGTAAGGTATTTCCAGCCCACTCACCTGTATCCTCATCACCTACATTAACAACATGCAGTATGCCACATATAAAACCTATGGCTGTATTGCAGTTTGTTCACTGGAGTTCTTCATATCCTTCCATACTCGGTGAGTTGTGCATGAACGCGAAATAAATTGGAAATGTATTGATTCAGCATAAATCTCAAGTTCATTAAAAATAAACTCATAAATGCATTTTAAACATTAAATACAATTATATTTATACAACACACATTGCCAGTAACTGACTTTTGTTCACAATTTATAACCATCAATCCCAATGAATACAAAATTTAATTTCCTGGTCTGTCAACCTTTTCAAACAGATTTTGCCAGCCTGTGATCTTGAAAAGATTGGAAACCACTGAACTGTAACATATACAAATTACAGTCTCCAACAACTCTTGGTGTATAATTACTGACCAAGAACAAACAAAAGAGGGCACACACAATATAATAGTACTGTATTAAGAACCATGACAATAAAATACTAGATATCTGATCAAACCATTCAAGAGGTAAAGACTGATTGCGTCTATACAGTATTATCCCAGAAAAATTGTATGCAACAGACCACAGTAATAATCACAAGCTTTGCTGACTTATTTAAATGGTACAGCATCAAATGGTGATGGAGATCCATCAACCTGGTTTCAATGAAGCAGCCAGTCTGTCCAATGTAAACTTTCCCATACTTAACAGAGGATGCTATGAACATAATTAACAGGCTGAAGGAAACTGGTGATTTTCCTTGGAAAGGTGCCTTACTATTTCAACGTCATGTTAGCATTCTGCTTATACGACTGAAGGTGGTTTCAACAAAGGATTAGAAGGGCACTGAAGATCAAACCTCACTAGGCAGTCTGACTTTCTGAAGAGGGCAGAGAGCATGATGGATCAACTTGCTGTTGCAATTTTGTCTGAAAGGCTGCAGCCACAAGAGCCAACAGACTACATGGTGCAACATTACAGAAGGATGCCATCCATACCCATATAGCTATGTAAACATAAACTCCTAATTAACTTCATTACTGTATGTCTGTATTTCTTCAATTAACCATATCGTTACAATTCAAACACTAAACACAATTTACGGCACATTATGAGTAGAGATGTCAAGTTCTGCTATACATAACCAACATCACATTGCTCTGATTTACAAATATAAAAAATACAATTCAGATTCAATTCACAAATACAATACCAAAAAGATATATATACACACACGCACGCACGAGCACACACATAGGACTGTCTAAAAAAGAGGCCCAAGGAAATTAAATAAAGTCTATGGAAAATTGTGACAAAATGTTTGTTGCAAACTAAATCCACATACTTCAGTTATGTTAAGGATCCTATCAAATGTACCTAGACAGGATTCTTAAATCCAAAATTGTTATTATAATTGTTTATTAAACTGTTACAATACCACTGGAATCTGGTTGATCACCACATTCCAAAATATAGAAACAAGAAAGCCTATGAAGATTTCTGTCTTCTGGGTTGTTGCGCTGTGTAGTCTGGTCGATGTCAACCAACGTTTCAGAGGTCATACTGCCTCTGAAACGTAGGCTACACAGCGCAACAACCCAGTAGACAGAAATCTTCATACTCACCGCTGTGAAAACCTCAAATCTTACGAAAGCCTATACTTGTATAAACCAATAAGAATCTGATGGACTGTTAAGTTCTGAAATTGGAACAAGTGTAAAAGTTAAATCTTGGAAGCTGATGATGATGTCAAAGAGCACAATGATGATGGATATACCAACTGAAAGGCTAGTAAGTACTTAAACCTCTACATCCCACTGTAACTTTGTGATAACAACCAATATTTACATCCCACAAACACTTTACTTCTATTCTACACCATTGTCATTGGTGTTACAACATGAGGGTCAGGTTCTCTTTCTACCACTGCTCCATCCAGAAGGTAGTGTGGAAGATTGGCACGTTTACCAGTTATATGTTCAGACAGCAAGCTCTGTTACAGTCTTTTTGCAACTGAGCATCTGTAGGTAGCATCAGAAGTATAATAAGTACCATGCATGCTGCAAAAGTGTGATTCTTAATGAGTCTGCACTGTTTTCTTTCATTCAGTATTATGTAAAATCAAAAAACAAAGTACATAACTTTCATGTCACGCTGGTGTACTATATAATATGCATGGTTGACATGTTATCAATACTAACAGAGCACTGTATTAATTTGTGTTTGTTCCGCCTCTCAAAATGTGGGTTGTCAGAATATTTATGTAAAAAGAAGAAGAAATCTACAAATGTAAACGTAAATGACGCTGCTACTACTACTACTCTGTGGCACTACAGCCCTTTCGTAGGGCCTTGGCTTCCCCGTAAATAACACATCATTCTCTAAATCTGAAGATTATGAACTGGCCTCTAACAGTAATGATGAACAGGAAAACGCCCAGAAGCCCAGACAAAACATCATCATTCCAGAATAATCACACTCAAGTGATGCTAAAGACAGTGGCATCTAGACTGTGGCCAATACTGAGGTTAAGAAAGGGTCATCAGGCAGATTTATCTTCTCAGGTGAACAAGATAATGTTCAGGACAGGGGCAAAGATACAACCAATGAAGATAACCCACAAGTGCAAACTGTTGCTAAGGGAGCTAGAGCTAATCTTAAGTGGAATCTAGTTCATCGATGAAGAACCACACCTACTGATCCATTGAACAGGGAGCTGCCACAAAGTATGTTAACATCCTGAACCACCAACGGATTACTTCATAAAAATGGTGCACAAATAATGATTACAAACATTCCTGAATAATAAAATTTAAGTTTGATGTAAACCGATTCAGACAGATCAGTAAAACTGAGCAGTTCATTAGGCTCTTTGCTTTATATTGCCATATATGGACTGCAACATATTGACAGACACATGAATGCCACAACAACAGCAGACCATTTCTGAATTAACTTCATAAGAATTCAAAATCTATTCCAACTGATCTGAAAATTTGTGCAGATGAACAAATTATTCCATTTAAATGAAAGCACAGCTGATATTGCAAAAAATGGCTGGGGCTAAAAAGTATTTTCAGATTATAATTCTTTCAGTATTGTTCAAATTATACACTGGAAAGGCAGATCATGACAATGAATTACCAAATATCAGAATAACTGGATGCATTCTTCAACATACTATGAATACTCGGCTGGGTGATTCCATGTGAAATTTTGCTCAAAATTCATGTTGCACAGCTGTTACACAAAAAAAAATTTCTTCATTAACTGCAGAACACTCCAATGCTTCCATTACAGGGCAGCCATTTTAAAAATTAGTAGCATCTAGTGGAGGTGCACAACAACAAATACAACAATAACTGGAGTTATCTGAAACAAAACTGAGTTTTTCTACTGACTTGTGTGGGTGTGAAGTTTGAAATATGATGCATTCATTTTCTGTATCATTTTGAAAGTGTAAAGTTATTTTGTGCTTACCCTGTGTGTGTGTGTGTGTTCTCACACACATACACACTGGAAAGAAATGAACAAAAGAAACTATATTTAAATTCAAGCTACGATAAACTTAAATATAAAGGCAAAGAACACCTACTCTTTTACTTCATATTATTACATGAACGAATTCTATTGAAAATAGACATCAGATTATATCCAACATCAAATATATATTTAAAATTCCACTCCACAATAGGCCACAACCATAGAAATCATTCTAAATGCAAAGACAAGGAATCTTGTACTGAAATGTCCTTACATTTTAAAACTTATTTCATACTATTTTGGATAGGATCCCTTTCCATGACTGAAATACACTTAAACAAAGTTAACATATTATTATTCCTGAATATGTCAAGAATTTCCTGAGAAGCTGGTGTTCTGGATGAATGGCTACCATTTTCTCATCCTGTAGCTACACCCACTGGGCTCTGCAACAGACAGACATATGGACTATTATGTGAGTTACTCACCAGCCACAAAACCTGCATTCTGGATTTACTGAACAATGGGGGTAACATACAGCAGTGTACCAATTATCCCACCTAAACTGGACCGGAGGACAGTTGGATTAATACGGAAGACTAATGAAAAAGGCAAATGGTAAATATCAACTCAATTTAAAACTATTATTAAATGATGGTGAAAATACAATATGGTGACAAATAAATAATCTTACAAACAAAAGTAGTATTCAACATAATGTCAATAGGTAAATGAGAAAGTTTATTGTTCAAAGCAATTAGTACTGGGAATTTGATTCTGAGCCCCCTTCCTTTTCTCTGAGGCAATAACACACCAGTACCTGAACAATAGTCTGTCTATAGTGGTTACCTCCTTTTGTTGTTCAGCATAAGCAAGTGTGGTCTCGATAGAATTCAATCCCTCACTATCACCCATTCTACCAGCTTTCTCTGGTCCTTCATTATCATCTTCTAAATCATCGTTGCCAGCATGATTCATAAAATATACTTTGTCATTACCAGTCAGTTGTTCATCTTGACTGATGCATTCTTGTAAGTCATTATTATTCACATTTTCTTCATTCTTTCTCCTTTCACTTGATATGTTAATAAAAAAACACAACTTTATGGGAAATTAGTTAGTTCTGTCAACAAACTAAAACACAATTTTAATTGAAGCCAGTAACAAAAGCACGCTAAAGCAACTCAGTACATAAACTGCAGAAGGTGCATGGTGTAATAGTGTGATTCAATCTGCTACATGCTGAGTTTGCTGTTGATAGAATGGAGCATTCCGAAATGGCACGTCATATAAAACGGAAAGTCAGACAAGTGGGACTCTACCGTATATTAAATATCTGCATGAAGCAATAAGAATTCAGTCTGCACATATGTGTACTTAACATGCGCATTATGTGCAACAAAAATCGAGAGAAAAGTCCGAAACCAGAAATCATGTGTAAGCAAACAGTTGGCAAATTCCAGTGATTCACAATTTTTTAGCATTTGTCCACGCGGCTCTTCTTTACATTACAATTATGATTATTTATGCGAGCAAAGATGCAAAATTTTAAGAACGTAATATCATTTTAATGGGTTTTTTAGGCATATGACTAGCCTCCACGTCAAATGAAGGAACTTCACTTGGACATCCAAAGTTTAAGCAGGATAGATACATCAGCAATAAAATTACAGAGGAACTTTTGTTCCACTACAGACAACACTATAATCACACAACAAAAAACAGCCCATAATGAAAGACGTCAAGATTACATGCAACATTTCAGTAATTCACTGCAGCAAAAACTGTCTTCCTTAACAGGCAATACACACAAAATACTCTTCCATATGCTTGGCTGTCATGACATAGCATAATTACAAGATGTAGGAAGATAATAAGACTAGAGGTTTCCATGGTGGTGTGAAACAACAATCTGAGGTAGGTAGCATATTCAATTAACAAATATTGAAAGTACATGACTGATACGATTGCAAATGATAAAATCTTACTAGTTTTAATATTAGTATCAGATATGACATCATCTCATAAATTTCACATGTGAAGCTACAGTGCTTCAACAGTCATCAACATAAAGTCAAAGTATTTTACATGCTTGCCATATTTTTGTTTTTCATTTCTTTAAGAAAAGTTTTCTTTTCCAGATCCACAACATTCCACAAAACTTCAAAATCTTAAAATCCTTAGTGCTGTTCCCAACTCACAAATTTTCATAGTAGTCATGCTGGAATGACTGAATGGGAGTTGAGGAAGTACTGAGGAAAGGTGATCTCTAATGGCATTCCACTAACACCAAGTTCCATCACAATGTTAATTATGTTTGTAATATTGCTGTCAGTAATTCAGTCAGCTGATGGGAAAACAGCTGCCCATTAATGGGGTATTAAGAAGAAATCCTATGAACAGTCCATTAGAGTTCTAAATGGTCACAAGACTTGCTATTGATAGGGTTAACGTAAAAGTAACTTAATGAGGATTCTGAAGCCAACAAAAAGCAAAAGGCACAAAGTCTATCTTACCTCACTATGTCTTAGCTTAAGTTTAACTCTGTAATGCAGTGTCGTCATTGGAACACCGTGGTGCCGAGCACAAGCTCTTATCGAGTTGAATTTCCCAGTTTGGAAATCTTCCACAGCTTGGTTGAGAGCTTTGGGTGAGTACTGCTTGTGAGGTGGCCGCATCGACAAGTAGGCGTAGTTCAGTGCCGAATGCACATCAAGTGGCAGCCCACTCTCCACAGCTTCAGGGGGTGCACAACAAGGAATGCAGAAAGACAGAAGAGTTAGGTTCACCATGATAGTACATTCATACACCCACTGATGAAGAAACCATCCCTGTAATCCTAAACAAGGACTGGGAAGAACTTGCCATTCTTCTGTCATTCAGCTAACCATTCTACAGCAATACTGATAAGCAGGAAGAGCTTACCAGAATGAATTAATCTACTTGCATGACAAGAACTTATCAGAGCAACAACTTGAAAAAAGGCAACCAATTTACTTTTAAATGAGTCAGGAAATATGCACACAGCACACCCATTCTGGGTCATTCACTCTCTTGATACCTCTAGATTTTCAATATGTGAATGCTAACTGCAAACACTCTCTTACAAATGGCATAAAACAGATGGGACTGCCAATCTAAAATATGAGTTATGATATGACAAGGCTTAAATTCACTTGTGTTTAATTACCTCAGAAAATATATGCCATGGGAAAATCAAATTCGGCACCAAATGTGTTTCATTCTACAATGCAGGCTGTCATGTAATGTGTTCATTACTGTTGTCCCATTTTAACCAAAATGCAAATCTCCCCAATGTAAAATATAATGAAAATAATTTTAGGAGATCTCGAGTTCTTGCATGTGGACAGATATAGACAGGGTGTCATTAATAGGTGCATATTTGCAACTTCACTGGCACGTACAGTGAAATTTCAAATGTTATAGTCAGTAAATGTTCTGCAAAATGTCAGAAATTGTAAGCATAAAGCAACAAATGCCTAGCAGTAATTACATATACAACTTTCTTTAAGAATCAGTTAGAAAAATTCTGCTCTAAGGAGTTTGTTAAGATTAATGCACTTAAAATACTTTAACCTTTGAAGTACCATGCTTTTAGATCCCCATATCCCCTGCTGGCCCAATTTAAATCCCACTGTTACGCTACACTGTGCAATTTTTTTTTAAAAAAACAATGAATCTTCCTTAAAAACTCACATATGGTAATGAAATACATTACACATTGTTCAGAAGAATTTACTTTACCATTTGGAACCATTCCTCAATGTCACTCCACAAGATTACTTCTAACTGGAAGGAATATCACAAGTATTTACATTTTCTTCTACCATCACATTCATATTTTGAAAAATGTTGTAATATTATTAACGTATTTATTTTAAAATATGAACGCATCATATAAACATTTCTTTTCCCTCAAACAAAGAACTAAGCAACTGTAGAATTCTTTGTTTCTGCTATACCTACATAAAGAAGTTCAACCAAACTTTCTCCCCCATAACACAGTGTACCAAACGAGGGTAAGTTTCGCTTAGTACAGTTTGCAGCACATGGAAATACACAGTCCAGCATCAGGGGCCTCACAACAGTATATACTCTCATTGCTTAATGTTTTGCACACTTTAACTCCAGACAAGACAACTGAGATGATTCTGGGCTTCATCTTTCTTCTGCCTTGTTGTAATCCCTTTGCACTTCTCCTACGAGGAAAAATTAACGAAGAAATTGTTTCTTAAATTACAAGTGGGTCATTTCACTTCATACTGCTTCTGTATTATAAAATAATTTATGACAACTGAATAAAAGATTTTTGTTCACTTGAAGTTCTGTGACATACGCCAGACCTCTTGCCCATCCTGTCACTTGTATCAACATAGCTCGTGTGTGTTGTAGTTTGCAGTTCTGAGGCTTCAAAGCATTATTTGTGCCAAGAATTCCCCTCAGGTACAGCTGTACCTGTCTCTTTTGTCTTTACAGCACACTGTTGTGATATTTCTAATATCTTTATTTACAATATCCAATATGTTCTTCCCAGGGCCCTAGAACCAAAATGCTGGGACATTCCTCCTGTTATTCCAAAAAGTATCACAATAACCAATTTTCCTGTTGCAAGAGGTCAATAATGGCAGTACACCTTGAAGCATAGTGAATTTATGTACATACACTTCTCAGCTTCCGCAGACAATCCTATTTCCACTTTTCACTGTAGATGGTGTGGAGGGGCAGAGGGATGTTGCAATATCAGCATAATATTGAAATAAGAACAAATATGCCATGAATAATTCCTTTACACGAGACATATGTCTAGTACTGTTCCTCATGCATCACCAGCTCTTCTAGTGCCCTCTTTTGAGAATCTCTTTACTTGCGATGTACTGCACTTGCAGGCTGCTAGTTGCTTTCAGGACGTAAAATTGATGGCAGTACAGATTTGATTCCTCCAATAATATAGTGACAAGAAACTGTGCTAGGAAGAGTTTGGAGTATTCAGTGGAATGATGATCATGATATTGATGAAAATGATGATCCCTGATATCAGGTATTGCATTATGAGCCAACCCAACAGTGGGTCTTATAAAACCTTGTACCTTTCTAGAACTACGACTGCTCCCCACATGCTGTCATCCATAAACTATTATGGTAATTCATCTTCTGAATAAGAAAAAAACATTTTCCAAATAGTTGGCTCCTCATCTACAAGCTTCTCTCCTAACTCTTGTTATAGGTAAGTCCTCATAATACATTCACTCAAACAGTGACATTTCACGTGCCCTGCTATTTATTTATTGATAATAAATTTTAAGTAAATGATAAAACTAATGCAAATACACAACAGACATCTGACCATAACTGTAGACCACACACACTAATGAAAAAGGTATGGTGAAATAAGCCACTAAATCAGAGCAACACATTAGCATGCCAATAAATAACATGAAACATGAAATCAGTACTTCAGATGTGCCCTTTCAGATCAAGTTATTAAAACACTTTACAGCATTGTGCTCAATGTTTATTTGATAGTCGCAGAGTATAGCCAAAAATACTATTTACCACTTGGAAATGTAAGCTGTAAAAATATTTATAAAAGAACGGATAGGGGCTCTTTTGACAAGAACGTTTACGTAGGTTACGTAGTCATCCTCCTAGAGAACATTGACAATATGACAATCACACAGCCATGTTACACGATGCTTTGTTCGCCACGTCTTAAAGTCTATGATGGGTCAACTATGGATATCAGTGATATGTCTTAAAAGACAATGCCGGACCTCTAAAAGTTAAAATTTCCAGTTCACACTGACTCCACAGAGCAGAGTCCCCCTTGAGAAACTGACAGTTATTCAACTAGTCAGGAAATTCACAAACTTTTATGAAATCCAAAGGCTCAGTCCAGTCTTCACAAGAGCTCAGTGCCAGTCCTTATCCAGAACCAGATTAGTCCAATCCCAAGTGAACATGATATCCCAGCTCCCACCCTAGTTTCACATAGCTAACTGAAATGACGCAGCATGAAGGGGGGAGAGGTGTGCTTACAGTGTTTCAGTCACTGAAGCACAATCTCCTTTGTTCTGGTGGAATACAGAATGGTATATGTCACACTGAAACAGTTGTGAGTGGTATAAAAGATAGCACTGCAGCTCTGAGCAGACCAAAGTTCTTTCTGTAAAGGACAGGTTGCTGATCGGATCATCCCCCTGAAGGAGTAGGCAACAAGTGTTGAAACGACAAGGGAGAAGTGTAGAGTGCAGAACCACAGCTAAGAACAGCATATGGCACAGAAGAAAACAGTTTTACCAAATTAACCAGGATGGTGATTAATGGAGTGTCTAACATATATCCAGGGAAGAACCAATTGTTGTAGTCCAAGTAAATCCACCTTGACCTAAAAACTCTATCTCAATTTTTGGTTAGTTTATAAAAACCACAAAATTTAGTGGTAAGTTTTGACTTGAAAACACCATCAAATTGGCTCCCAAGAGCAATAAGGTCCCACAGTTACTTTTATAGATCTACAATTTTAGAAGACCATGTCCATGCAACTAATATTTTCAGAGTTACAACAGTCCAAACTTGGGGAAAAATTACATAGCAGCTGTTTCTATGCAACACACTGTTATCGAGAAATAAGTGTAGCTAATTCACAGAACACTCAAAACACATATGCTAACTGTAAAGGGACTTCACTTTTTGCATACAAAGTTGTACAGAATTTGGTGATATTGATCATAATTGATTTTTCCAAAATCTGTAGAACTAGTATGTCACAAATAAAGTCAGTTTCTTCTTATATAAAGTTCTATATTCAGACATAGTATACACAGTGTCTAATTACTGTGATCCATCCTCCTTCCTTTTAGTTCTTCCACAGATCTCTGCTGTAATACTGCCTTCTCCTCCAGCCTTTCTCAGAACCTCTTTTTCCTGGCCCACGCCAGTTCCAGCTGCCTCTGTTTTTGTTCAGGTGTTACGAGCCGTCTCTTCACACAAACATTAGGGCAAGCACTAAATAAGCCAAATGGAGGCATTCCCATTAAACTGTATTGTGCAGAAGACTGAGGGTGGTTGAAATTCAGAGAAGCAGCATTAAGAATGGAGGCCTGCTGTGAGGTCAAGGAAGTAGGAACGTATTCCTCAATAACAGTCACTGCAGAACTCTGAGACACTGGCTGAGTTGACCAAACTGTCGGTACATCCTTCTTCCTTGGCCATCCATGTTTTCTTTTAGTCTCACCCACCACTGTCACCGACAAGTCTGTTGCTACTTGGCATCTTGCCCCTGCATTAAAATTAATTGTATTACATATTATGGCAGCAATACAGAATTTTCCAGAGTGGCAACCAAAGTCATAGACATCCACGAAACAAACTAGCAAATGGGAATTTCTTTCCTCATTGAGTTTATTAATTTTCACTCTGTAATTATAACAGCAAGATTTTAATTTACAAAACAATTACAAGACAATGAGAAAGTTTTGATTTCTTATTCTTTCATCACGCAACAAATGCCGATGTTTCAAGCAAGAGTGACCAATCCAGAAGTATGTAAGCTTGTCTTCCTCTTTTCTGAATGAACATAACCAACCTAAACAATTTAAAGGGTAATCTGAAATGTATTCTACAATGCAGACCTAGTTACATAAGTTGAAAAGAAAATGTATCTTCAGGTTCCACTCCAGCACCGTTACTTGGGTTCCTAAGGGTACTGCTTCATTCTGAATTTCAGACACAATATTTAGAAAACAAACGACAGTTTAGTAAAGGGAAAAGGAACAACTTCTATGAGTCCTACAGAGGCAAAAGACTTACCATGACCGTACCTATAAATAAAAAACTTGCATATGCTATATTCCATCCTGCTGGATACAATTTCAAGGTATGAAAGATTGTACAGTGGACATAAAAAAACAGTTATTTCAAAATTGATACAGTTTCTCTTCTAAAGATTCAATGATGAGCACTAAATCTTCATTGTTTCTTCTCTGGTCAAAAAACATGAATCTTGCTATATATTGAATAATGCTGTCCCATTACACGCCTATGCAGGCGCTTGGGGGAGCGGAAGTATAGCTCCCACTTTTTCTTGACCTCGGCACTAGATGGGGGTGAGTGGTCAGTATCATGCCCCGGCCGCACTTTACCCCTGGGGAAGGACCCTGGTACCCACTGGATAGGAGGCTGGGTGGGCCCCAGAGCCGGTATGGATGCAGAGGTTAGAAGAAAAATCCTCTTCCCCCGTCAAGGATCGAACCCCAGTCTGGACCATAGCTGGTCACTATACTGAGCTATCCTGTCTCCTATACTGTATAATGTAGGAATGGTAAATATCAGCTATTGAATAATTAGAGTAACCATGAGAAATAAGACCAAACATTGGAACAGAACTGGATAAAAATAGCTGTCTGGATTTTTTTAAGTATTCATGAAAACAGCTGGTGGTCACATTTAAGAACTGATGCTGAAACGTATGTACAGTACACAACCCCTTATCCAGAAAGCCTGGAAACTAAAGCTTTTCAAAGATGGCTGTCTTCTGGGTTGTAGTGGTGTATGGTAGAAGTTTACCATGGCTCTACCACCCAAAAGACACCCATCTTCATAATTACCACCGTGAAAACCTTAAATCCTATTAAAGCTTTTCAGATTTTAGGATTTTCTGCATTTTGGATCTTCATCAATAACTTGGTTTTCTGTTTTATACTAAGTGACACCTGCTTCCTTTTCAGATTCCTGTAATCCTCAGAACTCAGTGTTGTCCTTTTAGACATTTTTGAATATAAAACCAGTAACTACTGAAAAATGAACTGGCAAATCCTGCAGAATTTCCTAAGCACTGACTAAACATGCAAGCTGCCCTCCAGTAGCAGTAAGAAACCACTTGCACATGTTGATGATTGAAACTGCAAAGCGCCAGTTTTAAACATGGGAAACATTGCAAAAATGTCCCATAAAAATCACTGGGACAAAATATATATGCTTTAGGTCCTTCTAAGATTGTAGGATGCTGGATATGGGGTCCAGCATTGTGTATTCTTCCATAAATTTCCTAATAAGCAAATATGCTGTAAAATATATACCATATAATGTGCAATAATGAAGTGTTATTACACTTGTATGTTATGTTGACTTGGTGGCACTCTGAGCTGGGCTTGGTATCCTGTGACAAAACTGCTGTCTGCCCAGAAGGCCAAGCCAGCCAGTGCGAGCACGTGACCTCAACTGCCAGTTCCCATTTGCCAGCGTGAAACAAAGCAACGGACAGGCTACTAGCAACATCATCACTACCTGCCGTCCTCCACCAGTTCCCATTAGCTAGTGAGCAACAAAGGAACGGACTGGTTACCTAGCAGCCTTAAGGATGAGAACAGAGATTGTTCTCGAAACACTGGCAGAAGATATGGATTATTCACCTTTCAGCCACCTGACGCAGCTTGTAGCCTGGGAGTCTTTCATCATATTTAAATTTCTTACACTTGTGTTTTGTCCTGAATTCATCATCAACACAATAAATGTGACCATGTGTCAGCAAGAACTGCACCAATGATCAAGACAATATCTACAAACCTAAATAGCTTGTATGGTTTAAGAAAATCACAAGGAAGACAATTAATATAATAATATATAATTCACCATCAAAATAAAAATTAATTAAAGCAGGAAGATAACATCATGTCTAAAGGTCAAACTTCCATGTGGGAGGTTACAATCCACAGCCTCAGGAGCTTTACACAACACAAAGAGTTCAGTAGTGAAAGCTGAACTGTTTGAGGTCACTTTAAATTTAAAAGCCTTTCCATTTAAAATAAACACAGAAATTTACAGACCCATCTGTGAAAACAACTGTGCGATGTTGACAGTTTGTGCACATCTCCGTACAAAGGCTACATGTATCTGGAAAAACATATGCCTTGAGAAGGTCGCAGATGCGAGTGTCACAGTGGGTTAAACTATGGCCCAAGGCGATATAGTGGAGGCTTTGGAATGGAAGCTGGCTGGAGACAATATGGAGTTACGCAAGACCTCCTTGTATCCAACGCCTGCAGGACGGCCAGCCTTGGAATTAAGTGCAAACCTCCCTGGAGACAGGGCTGGTGCACTTCTCTGTACGAAAAGTGTTGAGAATGCTCAGGTCTGCTACATATTTACAAAGAAAAATGTGTTTGCAAGTGCAGGTCTCCCTGATTCTGCAAAAAAAACTTTCAATTGTCTTTGTTCTGAAGACCCCTGTACAGAGACATGCTACGCAGATGTGGATATGATTAATTACAGATAAAATGTGCTTGAATCCACAGGCATAAAAAGCAGACATAGACAGATAGCACTGCCAATCTGCCTGTTCCCCAGGAGACACCAACAAAAACATATAAAATGTTGGATGATCACTGACAGTCCACAGTTGGTTTACGTGTGGTTCCCATGCCAAGTGAGTGTCAATCCTGAAAGCCTAACATCCTCTGCATATGGTAAAGGACTGCTGTCAATAAAAAAGTTGGAGTGTGGAAGTACACACCTGAGTCTACATAAATAAATGTGGTCTTAGCAACCAAAAATTTAAAACCATATACCTGACTCCACAGTGACAATGAATCAAAGTTACCTGGAGTTGTTTACTCAATGAATGAAAGAGACTGGTACATGTAGTAGATGGTAAATTCATCGACAACCCAACTTAAGACAAGAACTCCTAGCACAATGCAACACAACCAACACCAAACCTAAACTCCCCTAAGTGTACCATTTTTACAACTTACTTAAAAAGCCCCTAATTATCCCAAATTACAAGCCACTACCAGTAACTCAGTTACCTCAGCTATTTGAAGTTCCCTCTATTACTTCGATACATTTTAAGTCTAACAAATCAAACCTAATGAAAACTAACCTATGCACACCAAAGATAACTTGATACAAATGTACAGAATGCCACAACAGTTTCCAGTAGAAGCTGTCAAAGGTTCTGAAGTTCATTAAAACAACTGTGTTTGTCAGCGTCTTCGCAACTACTTTAGCGGCTAATGCGCACGAGCGGTTTACCTGCCGCAGCGGTAAAACTACCGCAACCGCAAATTCTTGTTGTCTGTGCGCACGGACGGTGAAATAAACGCATTGTCTTCGTTTTCTCTTCAGTTGGGATCTGGGTTTTGTGGAGACAGTTGGCGTGTGCTCTAGGCTGATAAGTCGAGGCATGGATTTTGTTGAGACTGTCCTGTATGCGCTTTTTGCTAAGAGTAAGGGCAAAGCGTAGGAATAATTTTTGGTTCCCTCCACTTGTTAAGTCAAAGATTGTTGAAAGTCTAATTTCACAAGTTATTTGAGGACCTGCGCATGTATCCAAAGAAATTATTCAGATACTTCACAGACTTCTATCCACAATTTCTCTTTAGTTTTTGTCAATGTACTCCGATATGGTCGAACTGTACAGTGTCTACCTTTCCTCCTATTCAGTTACACAAAGGTCGGGGAAACATTGGTCGCCGTGCGGCTGTTTGTGCACAGGGTCTAATTTTGGTTCAATGCCAACTTTAAACTGAAGCAATGATTAATGAAGTTATCAATATAATGTTGACAGACACTACACCTTATTAATTAATAGATAGAACATTTTAAGCACACAGAAATCCACAGACAAAGCTAGTTTCAGTATATACATAAAATATACATAAAAAAACTATCGCCACGTGCCCATTAAAAAAACTTTTCATCGCCTCTTCTCCTCAATCATGTGCTTATCACCAACTTGAAAGCAGCTCACTCTTTTGCTCTGCCAATCAGAATTCATCGCATTCTGCTTGCCCTATATAAAGCTTCTAAAAGTGTCCAACCAATATACATTCACCCTGAAAATGACAACTGAAATTTCTCCAAAATGCTCAATAAACTTCCAACATTGCAAACAGATCATCCATGAAAGCTGAACCTGTACAATGTGTCTAAGGTATATACGAAACAAAATGTGCACAATATATGGCATATCTTGTAAGAAAAATTTCTATTACCTTATTTATTTAAATAATTCTATCACTCTTTCGAAGTCAACCAAGTATATTCTCAGGTGACACAACGCTGTCCACACACATTAGCGTGAACTCACGCTAGGCAATGCATGGCACCAATTTAATGTCTCTTCTACAACCAACAATATAGATCTTCTCCGTCATACAATGTTATAACGAGCATGAATCACTTTTTGAATTACTGCTGCACTACGTACATCAGGGGAAAGGTTTGTCTCAGGTGCATAGAAGTAAATACCTGTAAAATGGTGAACAATAACAATATACCAAGTCATATTGATACCTGCAATGATATCGAGTCTCTCCACCTAATGGTCTGTTGTGCAGCAGTAATTGCATCAGAAGTACACACCTTAAAACTTTCCTCAAAATGTAGCTGGAAAAAAAATCAAAAACTAACAAACCGCCGTGGAAGATGAGACTTGAAAAAAATTATCAATGACCTACGTAGAAAAATTGGTTAGCTTACACAAGATAAAATATCCAATACTAAATGCTCAATTAAACTGATAAGAAAAGTTGAACATATAACATACCCAGTACAGATAACCAACTGGAAGACAATAGACAGACCAAAATTATAGACAGGCACACACAAAAAATAGACGTGTACTCTAAAATAATACGAAGGTACGAGAAATGCACAGCATTGCAAGAACCAAAATGCAGAATCTTATTGGGACCAGATAAATTTCTACAGGACTCCAGATAAAAAACTAATGAAGATGCACCTCCAATAGAAGTCACCACAGAATATTGGTTGAACCCAAAGATCATCGTGAGGAGTCGGTATGGACACGAAACGAACAACAGAAGTCAACTGAAATACCAAGTATGACTAGCATTCTCATTGCACCAATGCAACGAGAAAGATACGCAACTGGAAAGCTTGTGGCCTGGAAAAGATCTGTAACTTCTGGCTCAAAAAATCTGCAAATGCCTCCTTGGCCAGATCCTTGTTTACGCCTCTTGAAAAACCATCAACCACGACAAAATTCCTCACACGAGGCATAACGTTTGTCCTACCCAAAGACCCCAAAACCCCTGATACCTCAAAGTTTAGACCAACCACGTGCCTCCCTAACATAAGATATTAAAATTAATCTTAACCGAGAAGATCTAGATCCACCTACTGCATCAGGGCATAAGGGATGCTATTGTAACTCAAAAGGATGTAAAGAACAAGTCATCATAGATGAGATCTGTGTAAAACTAGGTATCAAAAACCAAAGGAATCTTAAAATGGCCTATAGACTACAAAAAGGCATTTGACTCTGTTCCACACTCCTACCTTCCTGACATCTCGAGGATTTATAATGGTGACACTAAGAGCATTGCTCTCCTTCAGTACACAGTGGATGACCGTTCTGCAAATAAGGCATACGACTCAAACACCAAAGTCGAGGCTCATTAGTATGAAGGGGTATCTTCCAATGAGATTCACAAAGCGTGATATGGTTTTGCATCTGTCTAAACCCATTAAGCCGCATGTTAAATTCAAGTAGAAACTACAAGCTCAAAGAATGTCTGAATGTTATACTTAAATCTCTCCTGAAGACCAAATATAAAATTAAAGCCATCAATACATTTGCCATATCCATTTTAACTTACTCAACAGGGGCCATAAAATGGCCTCAGACAGGCTCAGAAAGGCTTGATAGACTCATAAGGGGACAAATGACTAAATATCAAATTCCCCATTCAAAACTAGCTATTCAACATATCAATCTTCCTCAAACTGAATGAGGCCTAGGTGTTCTAAGTGAGTCCTGATTATGAAGATTTCTGTCTTCTGGGTTGTTGCGCTGTGTAGTCTGGTCCTGATTATGTCACTAACAGGAAAAAACCTAAGTCACTACTTCTATATGAAATCCCAACAGCACCCTATGTTTGAAGCCACATGCAAAGCTGACATTGATTCAGTACTTCACCTCAATAACAGCTTTATCATAGGCTCAATTAAGTCCCAAATTGAAACATGGAAATGAACTCCATGGAGCACACGTACACCAGCTTAGCTTAAACACTGCCGATAAACATGCTTCAAACCTATGGCTTCTCCATGGTTGTAGGATACGAGGTTTTCACGGTGGTGAGTCTCGAGACGGCTGTCTTCTGGGTTGTTGCGCCATGTAGTCTGCTAAACGTTTACCGACGTTTCAGAGGTGCCAGCAATGACCTCTGAAACGTCAGTAAACTTCCACCAGACTATGACACAACAACCCAGAAGACACCCATCTTCTGCAAGGTTCTCTCTTAGCTGAGACAACTGGATTTATGTTAGCTATCCAGGACAGGTCATCCCTATGTGAAACACATAATAAAAGAACCTAATATAGATGACAGATGGCAGAAAGTGTGGCAATCCCGGTGACACTATCGAGCATATTCTTGGTGGATGTAATGCCATGGCTAGCAGAGAGTATACAACTAAGCATAATAATGTAGCAAAGAACATACGTATGGAACTTACAAAAATCGCAAATCTTGAGGCTCAAAATCTTCTGCACTACAAATGCGAGCCCAAACAAATCTTCAGAAATAGGAGCCATAAACTATACTGGGGCCGCGAGGTTAACGGACAAACAATCACGGCAGACCACCCAGACATTGTCCTGAAAGATAAGGGAGGCCACAATCTTTGGCATCTCAATACCACTCAACCGCAATTTACACGCTGTATACTCACAAAAAATAAGGGAGTATACAGAACTGACTGAAGCACTTAAACAATTATGAAAACTGAAGTGAGTGACTATAAGGCCCATCATTCTCTCAGCCACACTTGTCATCCCAGATAGCGTTACAAAGCAAACAAAGGACCTTGAAATGGCTCATTTGACAAGATCCAGAAATCTGTATTTATGGACTCCTGCCATATAACACGCCATTTTATGAACGACACTGACTAGACGCACCTGCACTTGACATTAAAATGTCTGTGCACCTGTCAACACAGGCGATTCCAAGAAGAATGAGAATAACATAATAATAATAATGCAACTCTTTATTGTTAATGTGCTGTATCAACAGCCAGAAGGCCAATTACAGATACAGCACAAGAACACAATAATAAATATAGAAGGTAACAATACAGAGAATATAAAATAATAATAATAATAATAATAATAATA
>NW_019060198.1:68849-83339 GCF_000696155.1 Zootermopsis nevadensis
AAAAACAATATGGATCCCGGAAATAGCTGCTGCCCTATGTACCTTAGGGACAAGGTCTGTCTCGGGTACATGGAAGTACATACCCTATATAGTGGTGAAGAGATGGGATAATAATAATAACAACAACAACGTAATATGCAAGTGTGAAGTCTTGAATGATAAATTAACTAAAGGCATTCATTCCAAATTCAATCCGTGGCATAACACCTCCAGAGAGCCAAAGTCGACTAGCTGGCTGCTGGCCTCACGTTCACATGCTTAAGCAGAGATGAACGATCATCAAACCAGATATAGGGTGACGTGTGGTCAGCACGACGAACCCCCAGCCATTGCTAGCTTTCCTTACTCATTGTAGCTTCCCAATTTCCTCACGATGCTGGGTTTGGCACCGGTCCCATACACTAGTCGAAAGCTCATGAAAAAATTTCTTCTCTCCTGAGACTCGAACCAGCGTGCATTCCGTATCGCCGGTCCGAAGCATGGTGCCTCAGACCGCGCGGCTATGGCGCGGGACAATTAATTTCATTAACAACAGAAATTATCCTTATCATTACACACACACGCGCGCATGTAAAAGAGTTACTTGTACTACAGTACTTATACCAACACTTTGAATGCAGAACTGCTCACTTTTTTCCACATAACAGCATAAGATCAGATGCTATCACGATATCTTGGTTACTCCTGTACATTTTGGTACACATGCCAGAGCAATGAATGTCCGAACATATGAAAATTTATTTCATTCGAATTTTAAAAATGTTCTTTTAAAAAAATTTGTCCAAACAGTTATTCATATGTTTCTACAACTGCCTCTGACTTCATTACCACTATGACAAATTGCAGTTACACTTCACTGCATGAAAATATAGGGGACAGAAAGAAGTTTTCAGTATGTACCTTGCGTATCTTGTACAGAGCTCTTCCTCAACAAGTGCAACATACACAAAACAATAAGTTCTATATACAGATTTCCAATCTTTTGTGAACAGACAGGCAGAGTATGGTCTCATGGGTTTGGCCCAAATTACATACAGAAAAAGGAACAACATTACAACATACTGAAAACCATATCAATTTCATTCAAAAACTTATGTCTAGTACTACTCCATCTAGAGATGCTTGTTTAAACATATTGGGGAAAAAAAAGAGACTAGAACTGATGGGAAATTGAGTCAGAGCAATTACACACACTTCACCTAATTTAAATCACACACAATGTGCATGCAAGTAACTTACATGATAATGGGCTTCAGCTGGGGTCTCTGTTCTCTTCATTTCCTCTTAATATATCATCTTCAGCACCAGCCAACCAAACCTCTTTACTATGATGACACGCGACATTACTGACGATGTACATATAAAACTGGGTTTGGTATCAAAATACCGCGAACATTTAAGTTAGTAGATTCTGAGCACAGCTATAAAATTCAATCTGAATGCATGAAGTAGCTCAATTTCAGTATTGCTAGAATTTACAACACAACAGCTTGAGGGCTAACAATAATGGATTCTATGTTCAGTGTTCCATCATTTTTAAACAGAATGCCAATTCCATGAAAATTACATTACATATAACATCATAGTAAGGATACTAGTGGAGTTTCCTGTTTGGTAGCCACCCTGGCAAGACACACCCCACTCAAAAACAACACACATTACACAAGAAAGGGTAATTTCCACGTTGCCAGCGCGGGGAATCTGCACACCAGTCATGACTTCCAGTAAACTTTTTCCCTCAGTTCAGTGAGTCAATCTTTTGCAACAGCGGTAAATTTCATAGGAGTAATTAGGTGAGACATGGAAGAAGACTTTATCCATATTATTTGACTTTCCAAACATACGCTTTTAAAAAGCAGGTAAACACACAATCAATCTGGATTAGGGTGGCTATTCAGCTAGGCAATTGAGAGGAAAGGGAAGATGAAGGAAAACTTGCTATTAGCATTGCATAAAATAACTCATAATTCTTCACTGCTTGCCAACATTAAGTAATACTGTATACTACAGCAAACAGATAATAAACTGTCGAGAACCAGAAAGAATAAGGTCATAGAATCTACCTTCCACTACGACAAAATACAATGAAAACAATTACATACTCCTCAACAGGAAATGTGTCCATTTACCTTAGCAATTTTAGTATTTCTGTCACAAAATTACAGCACTTCTGTAAAATAAAAAAAAATTGTAATATTAAGTTCCTTCCAACCTATAAAACCATCGCTCACTAAAAATGATCTATTACTGATATCTTGAATCTCAAATGTTTAATAAGACAGAAAGCAAACATGAACCACCTTTTATCAGCTCTCTAAACAATACACTTGCTATGATGCTCTTACAGACTTCGGCAACTGTTTTTCCCTCTAGAGTTCAGCACGAGACGGAAAACAGAAATGAAGAAATATCAATTTTCAGCCTCTACAAATAATCATAAAAACCACACAGCACGGTAATCAATCTCCTTCACATACTATAAGGCCTAAAACTGTTTTGAAAATATTGGCATACAATACATAATTCTGGGCTATTTTTTGTATTAAAGAGTGACATACACAATCGGGTAAATTACAATTCATTTCCGGGAAGTTTTCCAGCAAGTGAAGTTCCAACTCCTATCTTTTCATCACACATGAATTATAATCAGATATAAATGGAAAACTACTACTTTATGAAGTAAGAAACATTAAAAATTGAATATGTGTAATAGTTTAATGGATATCACCTAGAAGTACAAGCGGGTGCCAATACAGCAAACAAATAAATTATAATAAATTTCATTTACTGTAATATATTTGCAGTAAGAAAGAAATACAGCTGAATATGATATACAATAAGACCTGTGATGCTGTCTTTTACTGAGCCTCAAATTTTTTACTGCAGTCACATACTAATCGTTCATTCAACAAATCACTTTATTGTCAGACGCAACCACCATCTTTTATGATGATGATTGTGGCCCATGCTGCCAGATGTGGTTTTGCAACATTCTAGCTTCCGACCATCTCACTCAGGTACATGAAAGAATCCACATTTTGGATGACATCCATTAGGTTGGTAACCTACAGCTTAATAAGAATTTTATTCCCAACAACCTCATACTCCAGTCTGACAATGCTAACTAATAATCAATGTGCATGATATTTTAATTATGAGTTATTCATGCTGGCTGCAAGGAGAGGAACTGGTATGAGAATATTTACAACCTTTTGGTACAGAAGTCACGATCTGGGAGCCGACTCCTCTCGCTAACAAACACAAACTACATTATCTCTACGTAAAGAAAAGGCAACCTACCTGCTTCACTGAAAACAAAATGAGTGCACCTACAATCATCAAACAAAATTGCATGCACGTGTATGGATTATAAACACACACACTCCTGTTATCCATAAAAAAACAAATATTTGTAAGGCAGCATTCTGTATGCAGCCATATTCTTGAAAACTTTTAACGTCACTCTGATCAACTAAACTTGTAAGACAGTCAAAGTTATTCTTTTACAAGAAAATAATGTCAATCATGAGATCTAATCAAAAAACTTACAGAAAACTTTTTAAAGAACAAGAACAGTCTTGAACATTGTATGGCACAAGACAGATATTCAACAAGCAATGAGACTGGCAAACTTGCTCTGCCGTCAACATTATGAGCACATCAGAGGTTATGTTATATTGTTGTAGTAACCTTACTGTGTCAGCAGCACGACAGCTGTTGCTAAAATTTGTCCAGTTTGTGCATTATCATGTTCTTTGTAAAGTTAGTTCTGGTATGATGGCCTTCGATGATATTTAGTGCATTATAAGATCAAGATGTGTGACTGGATGTTGTGTCAAGAAGATTGGAAAAATTGTCATGAAACTCTCCAGTTTTTCCAGCAAGCCACAGGACCAGTTACATTGAGGAGCTATAGGTATTCAGATAGTAGAAGCATTTTAAAGGAACAAAAAATATTGTTAGAGCCAATAAATGTAGAAGAAAAACATACATAGCTATAATGAATTTGAACTCTAAGAAAGTATGGCACTTTCAAGGGACAGAAGCATATCACTGTTACCAGTAACTAAACATCTGCATGTGTCTGATGCACTGAACGTGAGTCGCGAGTGCAAAATCGGTTCCTCGGAATGACGTATGCAACTGGAGATTTCTCAGTGATATATAATAGAAGTTGATAAAAATCTTTGTTTTTAACATTCCTTATCATGTAACAGCTATTACAATTTCAAAACAAAATAACAATCAAATTTTCAGAAACACAAAAATTCCTCTTATTCCTCTCTTCAACTTCTTATGTCATGTACATTTTCTCTCTGTATATTTTCTTCCTTGCTCTCCTCATTACATCTAAATGCACTTCCTTATGTCTGGCGATCCACCTACTGGTCCCCGAGGGGCCCTCATAAGGGCCGCCTCCTTTAACCTCATTCTCTTGCACTCTTGCATGACATTCCCCCCTCCTTCTGACTAGGCTGTGGCATGCACCCCTTCCCCCCCCCCATTCTACTGGCCCTCGTCCAATCTTGACCCAACTTCCCACTGGTCCAGTTATGGTTCTGCCATGACTGACCGGTTCCTATATCACAAGTGATTCCACGTGCATACAGCTTACTCATCATCCTGATGATACAGGCAGCAAGGACCTCTGAAATGTTGGTGAACTTCTACCAGACTATATGGCAGTACAACCCTGAAGAAAGCCATCTACACAAACCCTAATATGCTCAAAACTGAACAGTATTCAACATATAACCCATACTAATGGACCAGTTAAATGATAAACTGTATTTAAAAATACTGATGACTGCTTGTCTAGTTTGAAAGTAATCAACAAAAATGATATAACAACCTCCATGTAGACAATGGTTCATTAAATCCACCCATAAAATTTTCTGCAAAGCACCAGAACATAACTTTCATGAAACTGAGAACAACCAACTATATTTATAATTGATCATGTATTGCCAAGAGATGAAATGCAAAATTCTGAATATGAGATAACTTTTATGAAAACTTCCCAATTTAATTCACCTACAGCTATCTCAATATCTGTACAAAATCAGTTCATTCCTTGAAAGATTCCATTTTTGCCCCAACATAATCCTTTCACACCAATCTGCTCATATAAAAAACACATCTCTGTGACTGTCTGTCATCAGAATAAAACTACAAGTAGTATGTGATCTGTAATCGTATTTTACACAAGACACTTTCCAAGACTAAATTGGTGAAAGAAATGTGAACTCTAAATAAATACATCAAATCAGTTAGACCACATATTCCCAAATGACTGTGGGCATAATGCAATCCCTGGGACCTCCAGAAATTCTTCTACTAAGTAAAATTAAATTTGCAGAACAATTTTACAGATGAATTAGAAATGTAAATAACACTGGAGACATTGTCGCTAGTAAAATGTTAAATATATTCACTACAATTCTGTGAAAGATAAACTGCACTAAGCTCACTGAAATAAACATGTTGTCACTTGCAAGTGAGAGCTAACTGAGAGGCAAACACTGTACTCAAACTAGAGATTACTGCGAAAACCCAGCAACGAAATCCCCCTTTATAAAATGTCTTAACAGAGAGTCAAAACAAAATAATACTGAACCCCTCACAGAACATTACATAACAGGATGCTCTTTTCAATCAAAACACTTTGTCAGTTTATCACATCATTGTAATGGTCATCACTAGTATCATCATCATCATCACTGCTGTTGACAAAATCTGGTGCGATCGTGTGGCTTATCTCTCCTCAATCTTATTTATTTTCTCACCCCCACATAAGTTGTAAAAATGGTAAATAATATAATACATTAAAAATAACTCCACATAAACAAAGGAGAGAGGTTCCTAATTTGACATGTCATATTGTCAGACAACATGCACCACACATGATCATTCGTTCTAAATATTTATAGAAGACAAGTTTTCCAATCTACATCTTACAAACTCACGATAAAAAACATTGGCTTGTACGCCAATGCCCTGAAGTTTAAGTGAGCAACTGGTCCCTACCCTGACATAGATAAATCCACTCTCTCTCATCCTACTTCTCTAAGAAACACACAGTTTGTATTTTTACCATGTGCATAACAAAAACTTTACTCTCTCACGCTCCTCACAGTAACTGATGGAAATTACCCTTTCACAAAACATAAACAAAGAATGCACATTACCTGAAGTAGCTTTGTCCAAGGCTGCAATTCCCTGACCTGACATCAATCCAGAGGGCCCAGGTTGATCCAATGATGGTGCAGGAAGAACATCTTCACGATTATTGCTGTCAGAATCATCCTGAAATGTGAGACAGAATTAAATTAATTACTGCACCATGCTACTTAGTACTACTCCTTCTAACAATAAAATCTAAATGCTCATTATGAGTACTGTTATTTCAGTCAGTAAAACGACCAGACGGTGATTCTCGGCAGAGATATTGGGACACTTTCACCCACCACCAAAATAACAATGGAACTGGAACTCAGCGAACATAACCAAAAGGCACCAGTGGTTCTTTCCCCAATTATTTCCCATTCCCATTTATAATGAAATTAAGAAACGTTACACCTTCATGGTATGGTACCCAACAACGCCAAGATGAGCTGAGGTCTCGCTAGTTGGTTGCAGTCTTCGTAAAACTAGTGGTAGATGGGGGAACATAAAACCTAATCAAAAACACAGGGTTTTGGCTACATAGAAACATACTACATTGCATAATAGGGCTGAATGAATAATTTAGCACACTATTTTAGAACTGGAATATATACTAGCCTGACAAAATTTTCTGTTCTGTTATCATGCTACTTTGTACTTTGCCCACACCTCCACTAATGAAAGACAGAGCTCATTTCCTCAGTATGATGTTGAACAGGGACAACTCCCTCTTGTAAGCAGTAAGTAAAATCAAAGAAAATATATATTTTCTGACATGTTTGGTGCTACTTTTCTCCTTGATCATAATGTCAGAAGGAGGTTTCAATTATTTTGATCAAGCAGGATGCATATGACTTGTACTTTGGAAGTGCTCAATTGCAGTGTCAGCTGGAGGATAAACTTAAAATATATTATGGATTATAATGTGTACATACTTTCAAAAATCAGTCTAAATTATTTATGTTTAATTATTCGTGGATGGACAATACACGCTGTAAATATTCATATTTACTGACACTCATTTCCACTCTCCGAATCCAGATTCTGATTAACCACAAAATGGAATAAATAAATTTCTTACTGGAACACTCACCTGATGTTCGAAGCCGTAGTCCTCATCTGGGCCATCTGCCTCTACTTCCCCTTCAATGTAACAATTTTCCATATCCAGTTCTTGTTTTATTACCTTCTGCAATAAAAAAATAGACAAAATCATAGATTGCATATTTTGAATGCAAATAGTGAAACTATGCAGTTTTAATCATCTGACACTGCTGATGGCCAGAGTAGAATTTATTAATGGCAGCCGCTGCGAAAGCTTCACATTATGAATTACCAAACACATTCAACACATTAAAATAACATAAAATTCTTGGGTATTATAATATGTGACATTATTTTCATGGTTGTTGTTAAAATTGTTAATATTCATTCATTGACCCAGGTTGCACTGTCAGTATAGTGACTGACTACGGACTGGATGACCGGGATTCGATCCCCAATAGGGGCAGAGGACTTTTCCTCTAGCCTCTGCATCCACCCAGCCTCCTATCCAATCAGTGTGAATGTCAACAGTTTCAAGTAAGGAAGCATAGAATTTGTAACAAAAAAGAGCACATTTAAGTGGTGCCTCCTACTGCTTAGGGTGTGAAAATTAAGGTGTTCTAATATGTTCTCATAAATATAATTTACTTCAAGACAGAGATGATTGTAACACAGGGCTAAAAACATCTGCTGAATGCTTCAAGATAGTCTTGCAATCAATGCATGAAAACAGATATTCATAATGATATATTATTCTTGCTTGGAATAAAAAAAAACATTCTGAGTACACCAGTCATTAGCATATGACGCCCAGGTCTACAGTAATTTTAAGCATGTCAAAGAGAAGAGAAAGGTTAAGATAAGAAAAGTATATAAACATAATAATTTTTATCTTCTTACAACTATCTGAAAGATATTCCCAGGTATTATGGTGCAAAAGACTGAATGTACCCCACAAAATTTTTAAATGATCAAGAGCAGAAGGAACATAGAACTTTTCCATATGAATAAACAGGTCAAACAAAATCAAAACCAAAGACTACAATAATTATGGAGTTCTGTGCAACATTTTCACACCTTTCGGTAGAAGAAAACTAATGAAGTACTTACCTTATTCTCTACATGGTCAGAATAAGAGTCAGTCTCCAAAAAAGTGTTATGGCTGGACGGTGTCGCAGCGACTGGCAAATTATTAACTTCCATCAAGGAAGAAGAAGAACCTATGGAAGCTCTGTTGTTTTGGGATGGTGCAACTTTAGATGTCTGCTCCTGTTCTTCTGCCACGGTTCTTCTTCGTTTGAAGGGCGGGGATTCTCTGCCTGATAATACAGTATCATGAGGTAATGAAACAGCTGGCAGCCTGTTCTCACCCACCTGCTGCCTTGGTGAGTTCTGCTGATTTCCTACATTTGAATGGTCTGAACCACACAATCCACGAATCTGTAATGCTTCTGCAGCTCTGAGCAAAGAGTTCAACTCCTCCTGACTTACATTCACTTCCCCCTTGTACATGAAATCCACAAGAGCCTGAACTTCCCGATGTTTCATGTCTTTCATAAAGATAATGGGATGCTGACACGGGTTATGAATGAGGAGATTCTCGAAATATGTGCTGCATGCTGATAATACAACTTTATGACACTTAATCATCTGACCCTCACAAGCCAGTGTTATGTCCACAAAATGTTCACTGGTTAAAAGACGTGGAAACACATTTTGTAGATTTGAGCTGTAACTGTTCCACTTGACACAAAATTGCTGTGATGACGCTAGCATCTTTCTTTTCAGTTATACCTGAAACAAACACACACAATCATCTTCCCTGATAACATTCAGAGCAATAGGTTCTTCAAACAATAAATCAATTGAAGATTTCTGTCTTCTGGGTTGTTGCGATGATGAATCACCCTGATGACAGAGGCAGTATGACCTCCGAAACATTGGTAAACATCAACCAGACTACAAAGCGCAACAACCCAGAAGACAGAAATCGTCATACTCATCGCTGTGAAAACCTCAAATCTTACAATAAATCGATTCATTACATAATAAGACAGGATGAACAAAAATTTGCACACAAGCTCTCCTTGTACACAAACGTGTGGCATAAATTTAACAATAAATGTCATGTGATGTTTAGTTTCAAAAATACATGTCACCATCAAACACAGCAACATGTACTACCCAGTAATATTTAGACACACAGAGTACAATACAGCATAGCTGTGACCAAAGGTTCATGTAATACACACGGAATAAATACGGCAACATCCTCCTAAATCTGGGTGTCTGTGACATCCAAGATATAAATGTACCATGGTAATATACACAACGTTATCCTTGGTGACATCCAGTCACTAATGTGTTTAGACAACTAGAGCATCTTTAGGAAACATAAGTCTTACACCTCCTGCATGTGTATAATGCAGATAATACACAGTGCACAAATGCCAGCCACTGAAGATGCCATAATTATTGCTGAGAAACGAGAATCTTTGAGAAGCTCACATTCAAGGAAAACAGGAATATCCCAAGCATTCATCCTGAATGTACTTCATCATCACAATCATTGTCATGGTCGTGGTAGTTATGATGAAGAAGAAGAAGAAGAAGTACATCTACACTACTACTCACAGAACCAACATCAGCTCCAGGACAGTTATTCTATGTAGTTCTACATTAAATGTGTGGAATTTGTATGCACAGTGATCCATTTCATTCATTTGGTACATTATTTGCTAATAAACATACTTCAAGCATATTCAATTATTTGCATCAACCTGACCTTCTACATTTGTGAATAATGCCAATGACATCAGAGCTGTCTATGGACAATGGCACCTATCTGACTATATGACATCATCATGGAGGATTCCCTAGTCAATTCTGCACTCAAAAACATTTTTAGATCATGTAAGTGCCCATTACTGCTGCTCTATTTTAACCAAAATTAGAATGTCAACATTTAGTATAATTCTCAGACATAACACTTCATGAAACCTGTTCATCAGTACTACACCTTTTACAAGCAGACGGGCAGACAGGGGTAAAACTAACAAGTCATTTTTGCAATACTAAGCTGTAAGCAAGCCTATAAAGTATGTTGTAGTGTGTTTTGTTATTGGGATGTGTTTCTGTGACTGTACTACATTTCTAGTTATTTTCTAAATGTGACATACTGTACTCTGACTTGGACCACACCCTGTTTACCGAAATCTACAGCATGTATCTGAAGCTAGAAATCTGGAAAGGCAAAGTACAAGAGGAAGATCACAAGAAAAAACCTGTAACACTAGAGTCCACAATGAAAATGCCTGAACAAATTTACAACAAGACAACACAAATGACAGCAAGAATCACAGGAACTCAACAAATGTGAATGAGCCATGAACACTCACTAGTATGTCTTACAACACATACCACACTAAAATCAAAATTTCTGCCTTTCAGAACTCTTCAATTACAGTATAAAGCATGTGTTCTAACATTAAAAATTGAACATGTGATGAAATTTAAGAGTTAATTAAACAGTCTCATTCTGCAAGAAAAAAATAAAAAGAAGTCTGCCACTAGCTACAAACTATCAAATTATAATATTAGCACAAAACATTCTTCACACTGTATAATACACATTATTATAGTGTTATACACAACTAACAAGACTGGATGCAAGGGTACACCTGCAAAATACCCTGAGAAATCAGAATCCTGTCATACATTTGAATTTTAAGCTGCACTTCACAATTTTCCCTTTTAAGTTATAGAAACTATTTTGGTTATGGTGCAGTAATGTTAAATTAGAAAAGTGCAACTGAACACTTCTTCAAATCAAAAATACACTCCACCAAATGATATTCAGCTGCCAGAATGGTACTTGTAACAAAAGTAATTTCAGTGTCTAACTACAATAAGATACCGGTTGCTCTTTTCGTCACGGTTTTTTTTTCATCAAAACATGCAAAGGCAGTTCGACAATAATGAAAAGAACGCCATTTTACGTAAAAAACTGAATCAGATTTAGGAGACTGGCTTTAAAAAATAATCTGTCGGAACTCATAAACACAACCAACGATTCATGGCGTAAATAAATTCCTACACGTGAAACAAAAATAAAAATTTAAACATAACTACCTTTCATGCCAAGAATTACGTAAACTAATACTGTGGACAGTACTAAATCTCCATTCATATTAAACGGGATTACACATTTCACTTTTATTACTATAAATACAGTACATTAAATTCTCTCAAATACAGACCTCTCTTTTCTAAATATATTCAAAGTTACACACATTAACACGACCATGAACGTAGAACGATTATAAATCAATAAAAAAAACTCCACAACGCGAATTACTTTCCCTCACAAAATTTCCTACCAAAACTGACAGTGATATGTACGTTCCACAGAACACACGTTACCATTCGACATAAATAACGGACGCGAAAACGGCGTTTAAACCAGAGACTACAGCACAGACCAACTAACGGTAAGCGTACAATTCGTAGACTGTACTTGAGACTTCTCAAGCAGTTCTGCGATGGTGCTGCGACCCATGGGCACAAGCTATTAAGGAAAGTAGATTGTGGATCCCGCTGGCTCCGTTCGAGACTAGCCCGATTAGCACAGAGTGGAGACGAACAATTGGAATTTCTTACAATAAATTGTGTTTGGCATAGAAAACTAGAATTACAGTCATTTAAATGATCAATATTATGTATTCAAGAGATTTAACGATCGTGGAAGAGTGAGTGTCTGTAATAAATGACTTATAATTCAATCATATATACAGTAAAACCTCTCTAAGTTGGATACTTGGGGTTCCATGAAAATGTGTCCAACTTACAGAGGTGTCCAAGATAGAGGAAAAGAGAAAAATCAGACTGTGGTCTAATGATAATATAATCTATTTACTTACATACATTAACTACTGTAGGCTTACTTGAATTAAGAATTAATGACAATAGTATTAATAATAATCTTTTGAAGCCCACTCCCATGCATTGCACATTACACCCCAGCCTCAATAACATTTTCTAAAGTTAATTCCACCAATTTTCACTTCCCCATCGCAAAACGAAAAATTCCATTTCTGTTAACACAGTCTGAACTCAAATGCAAGCACAGTACTGATGGAGTTAAAACTGTGTCTTCTACAATACTGTAGTCCAGTAAAGGGTTCAACAATGCATTCCAATGATGGGTTCAATGTCCATAAGATAATCCTACAGAGAGGAGGCATTCATCAGTCAGAAATTCAAAATAACAAAATATGTAACTGAAAAAGTTTCCCTGAAAAGCACTGAAGCTAAGTGCGTAAACGTGTCCAACTTACAACAAAAGGGGGCCATGTGGGTGGATGTTACTTCTGTAATTCACACAGAAATTCTCAATTAGAGAAGATTGTCTTCTGACAGGGAACTAGCCTGTTTCGGATTCGTTATTTTAATTCCGTCCACGAGTGACGTGTCATTAGATCTTCAATAAAAACAACTGTAATCTTTCTTTATCATCATAAATCACCATTACAAGAAACAGGACTTAGGATGTACTGTGCAAGTAGAATACAGTTTTCCTTAATGTATATCCTATCTATATACAGATGACCCACAGGTGATTTTCAACTAACAACTTAGAAATCATCACAAATTATCTCTGTAAACCTAAATCAGAAGTTTTCATCTGTGGTAACATAAATATTATCTTCATGAAAGTTTCCAGTGTTTAACTCTCTACTAACATCATTTAATGTCATGTCAGTACTTAATTTCCCCACGAGAATTCAGAATTACTGTAGTACTGCCATTTATAATGCTGTTATAGACAGTTTTATGAAAGATCATATTTCTATTGAACCTGTGGTAAATGAGTTATCTCATCATTATGCTGAACTTCTAGTCATAAAAAATATAAAGTCAACTTCCAACAGTCATAATTATGTTAAAACTAGACTTATAAATAATGACACTGTTACAGAATTTACAACACATAAGTAATTAAAACTGTGAATCAGTATTAAACAACCATGATGTACGTAAGTTCAAAATTTAACACATTCCAAAACATCTTCCTAAGAATTTATTAAACAAGTTTTCCCACCAAAACAGGAGACAAAAATACAGAAGAAGAGACACCATCAATAAAGATAAATAAAAATGTAATAAAGAGTCTTAAATGCATAGCAAACTTTTTTAATACTTACTTCTTAACAGTCGCAGAAACAATAAACAATGACACCAGAAACTCGGTAAGATGCAACAAAATATCTAGCTGAAGCTATTTCTAAAGCCTCCCCAAACATAAATCTTACACCCAAGACAGCAAATGAAATTGAAAGTAGTATAATAAATTCTCTCAAATCAAAATATTCACGTGGTTATGATGGAATATCAACTAAGTTACGTAAAAGCTGTGCAATCTATATTAGTGCTCCTTTATGTTACCTGTGCAATCAATCAATGGCAATAGTAGCTTTCCCAGAATGCCTTAAATATTCAAAAGTGAGACCACTGTATAAAAAGGGGAAAAAACTTTCATATCCAATTACAGACCAATTTCATTACTAACAGCATTCTCTAAAATATTTGAGAAAGTCATGTATAAAATTTTTATACAATACTTCTTTTCTTAATCTCAAGCAACATCTTTGCAGATGAACAGTTTGGATTTAGTAGAAAGTCTCAACAAATAAAGCTCCATTCAACTATACAAATGAAGTCGTATGTGCACTTAACAACAAACCGCATGTTGGCAGAATATCTTGTGATCTTACTAAAGCATTTGATTGTGTAAATCATGAATTATTATTGACAAAACTAAGTTTTTATGGTATTATGGGTATAGCTGGACAGTGGTTTTAATCTTACCTACATGACAGGAAACAGTAAGAAGAAATTAAATTATCAGATTCATACCATATCACCTACTCAAACTGGGGTGTTATAAAACATGCGAGATCTTCAAGGTTCAATACTTGATACTCTGCTTTTCTTCATGTATGTCAATAATCTGCCTGCAACCATCAACCTACATTTTCCAGCAAACCCCTCAGATATTCAAGTTCGATCATAATGTTATTCAAAACAGTATAAGGCCTGACCAATAAATACGAGGCGCGTCCCAAAAGTAAGTTTCCCTGGGGCCGTTTACAGAAACAAAACACAATTTCATGGAAATATTTATTGCAACAGATACAGCAAGTGTCCAGCTATTTTTCAACATATTCGCCACCGGAAGTGAGACATTTGTCATACCGTGGGACCAACTTTTGAATACCTGGG
>NW_019060198.1:83582-95419 GCF_000696155.1 Zootermopsis nevadensis
GTGCCGTTAGTGCATGCGCCATGCTACGTCATTGCTCTATCACGTACGCACAGTCGCTTCGCGCAATATAAGGTTTGCTAGCTGTGGGACGAGTGGGAAACTTACTTTTGGGACGCGCCTCGTACATCCTCTTCTCTGAATGATCAGCTAGCTAAGCATTCCCTTTATCCTGTCATTATTTTATTGCACATAAATGATGAAGCAGCTTGCACTCTGGAAATAATAAGCAGTCATCTTGGCAAGGATAAGAATAAGGTTTTGCCCCTCCCCTCCTTACTGTCTCTTACAGAACCAGATGGAACTAATCTTTCATACTAGCCAAATTCACAAACTTATGTTAAGCTTAGGAATGCAAGACAGAAGCAAAGTATTGGAATGTGACAGTTTGTCTTGCATCTTTCACAATTATTATTATTATTTAGTGTTCTGTCTGACAACAGGTCCATATGAACAGGATTCTTCCATCCTTTTCTCGGACTGGGACCTGTTCATACACGTTCTTGGCAGATGATCCAGAAGTGGTTTGCCATTGCCTTCTTCTGTGTGTGAATGGAGTAATTGTTGGGATGCCACGGAGGAAAACTCCGTGTTGCCTAGACCACGGCCTTGCCCAACACAAGTTATAAATTCGGGCACCGCCGGTAATCGAACCCGAGACCCCGGGATTACAAGGCCAGCGTTCTAACCGCTAGACCACCGTGGCTATCTTTCACAATATTGTAAAATAATTATCAAATCCAAATTAGACATAAATTAATGTATTTATGAAGTACATAAAAATAAAACAATTCATAATGTAACAACAAATAATATATTTTGAACATGAACACCATTCTCATTTTTTCATACTGCATTGAACAACAAAGTATAATAAGTAAGATTTGAGGTTTTCACAGCGGTGAGTATGAAGATTTCTGGGTTGTTGCGCTGTGTAGTCTGGTCGATGTTAACCAACGTTTCAGAGGTCATACTGCCTCCGTCATCAGGGCGATGAGTATGAAGATTTCCGTCTTCTGGGTATAACAAACACAAAATTTCATATCACTTGGAATGACAGTTAATAGTAATCCCATACCAAATGTAAATGTAGGGAACACAGCTGAAAACACTCTATTTACTTGTTATTTTTTTCAGTGTCAATCCCCCCTCTCTACTATTGTCATAGAATTTTATCTTTGCGTAACTCTTTTCACTACCTTATCATGGCACGATCATGTTATTGATCAGAAATACAAAAACCGTGAGTGATCTCATTTGAGTTTCTTTAACTTCACAGTTTAACACAGCATCATTTTTCAGTGTCATACTTTCTGCAGGATACTTAAAAGTAATAACAAAAATGTGAGGAAATTGAAATTGTTGTGCATATAGAAGTGTAGTATATATATATATATGGGAAGAAGATGTGTGACAAATATTGGATAATGAATGTTCGGGCTAGAGTAGCTGTTAGTTTCAAATGATATTTGGTTACATCCCATGTTTGTTACCTTGCATATGAGTCAGATGTCCAGATTCAAGAAAGAATTATATAAATCTTTAAGCAACATTACAACGGGTGAGGGATTACTGTGTCTTGCTCCAAGCTGTACAATAAATAATCATAACACTACAATTGAAGATGACTTTCTGGCAGTCTTTGTTAGGTAACATCACATACTGACACCCACCGATGGTAAGTCACAGTGCAACATCACGGTACTTCTGCAGATCATCAGACTCGGACAGAGATGTCCTGCTCTTGTTGACAAACTTAGGTTGGCCATACGGGCAAAAATTGTGCGGCTGCAAAACATTGTACACCCTTCCCTCACACCACAAACTGCTACTACCATTGTGACAATATCGCAAATTATTGAGCTCTTCCATTGAACCTGCACGTCTTAATCTAGTGTTGTATCTTAGCATTCTTCTATCTAAGCTTTGGGTTGAATTCACAGGTACATAATCCACTGCTGTATAAGAGTTCATTCTCCAGAGGTCACTATTACTGAGGTCTCCTAGTGACTGTGACCTACTGAGCCTGTACTGGGGTGGCTCGATATCTTTCAATATGCCGGCAGCAAGCATTCCATTGAAAGTCACAGTGTTGAATTCACTCACCATGCCTGGGACATTAAGAACTCTGAAGTGTTGTTGGTTGCTGGGGTAATGACTGCCAAGTCTTATGCGATTATGAGCCACTGGCGATCTAGCAATGAGGATGATGCATGGTATTAGAGTAATGCTCTTTATAAAAAGTAAACAATCTTAAAACTTTGCATACCGTGTAGTGTATTAGAATATGGAGTGAACAAACCAACAACTATTAACACTATCATGAACATATTAAGAATAGCTCCTAAAGGTAAAATGCTAGATATCTTAGAAAAATTCCATATATACAAATGTAGTCAACAAAAAGCCATCATCAACGAACAAAACACCAAAGATCTAACGTATTATTTGACCTAGCATTAAACAGGAGAAAGTAATTTTTCAATAGTTGGCCACCCTGATTTCAAGTTTATATATACCCACGCATTTCCAACTGACAGTCTCTCGCCGACGGTTCTGGAGTTCACAGCTACAGACGACGCAAGTACAGCTCGCCTAGACCAGCAACAGCCACCGTACAACGGAATCAACAGCTAAGTGCGAGTTTTACTCCTGTGAATAACAGCATCTAGTGCAGTCATCTTGTCAATTACTTTTTATTTTAATTATGAAATTTGCTCGAACCATTTGACTATATGTATTAATTTCCCTGATGCCACTGATGATGACCTCTTGAGGTCGAAACGCGTATGGCAATAGCGTCCATTATAGTGTTAATAGTTGTTGGTTTGTTCACTCTATAAAAAGTAAACAGTTTTCATCTCCTTGCACATTCTTTGCTTCTTGTTAGAAAGAATAAAGACATCCAAAGTGCACTCACAAAACTTAATATAAATATACAAATGTTATGTACAGCTAATGTATTCATTGATAACAATCTGGATGAATCTCCATCTTTGATGAACACAAGATGGCTGGCCCAGGTTCAAATTTCAAGACAGAATACAAAGGACACAAACATAGAACGTACCTGGTTGTTTTATGTCTGCTGGCAACTGATGTTATGTTGCCAAGATTACTGGCTGATCCCACAAACGCAGCATTTGTGTAACCAGCATCTTGAACTATTCCGTTCTTTGGATGTCCATTGCCTGCTACGTTGGAAGCACTGTTTCCACTCTCCACAAGGATGGAAGCCTGCCACATATGAAACTTTATATTAATCCTTTAAAGTTCAATGGAACTATACGTCCCACCTGCTTTAACAATCAATAACTCTGTATTTTGTATTAGGTACTGTGTGAAACATGTGTACAGTCTATATGAATTTTTGTATAAACTCTTCTTTTTCAAAGATTTTATTGAGACATGTTTATTTTATAATGGAAGGGTTTCAACATGCAAATATGTAAGTGTGAACTTACTTTTGTTTGGCATACTACATAACTTCATAACACCATGACAGATGACTTTCTTTAGCAGTTGCTAGGAACTCAAGTGCTCAAGAAATTCCATATTATTACAAAAACCTAAAGATTCATAACATATTCACAAATGCTTGCACATGAATCCTACTCACAACCAGTTCAGTCAAGTTCATATCTCCATAATCTAACCTCAGAAGATGCAATCCTAAGTAAGCAGTGCCTACAGTAATGTACACCACCCACCAATCAGTATGTTACGGTAACAATAGTATCTGATAGTTCTGGATGATATGTGTTTTGGTAGGTACACACTTAAAGGTGTCATCTTGTATTAAATATAATTCATATTTATCCATAATAATTATTCCTTCACTTCAGAGTATAAATACATTTCTTTTTGTATTTCAATAAGTGTATAATACCAAACCGAAAAATACTTCACATAAGATAAAATATTTCATTTATATTTTGGTTATATTTTTTTCTACAACGTCTCAATTTTTTGTGTTTAATAGAATCTAACCAGACTTTATATTATTGTATTTGTTTTAGGTATGACAAATGTGATCTGATATATAAACAACAGTAATGCTGAACACAAGCTATTTAGTTGCTAAATGGGATTGAAATACATTAATTATAAAATACTTTCTCAACCATGAGATTGAAATAAATAATGGCCACTCAAATGGCAGCTGTCCACACATTATTGGTTGCGAAAAGTGCCCTTATTCACATGACATTGTTACTCAGAAAATATAATACAGCTTATGCCTTACATACTTTTGTCGGCAGGAAACCAAATTACAGTCTTTAAGATAGACTGTCACAATCATAAATCTAACATAAAAATGGCCTACTACAAACTGCAGTCACTCTTCAGAATATAAGAAATTTTAGTGAAAAGGATATACTTTTGCATTTAGCAATGGTTGTTATTGTCTTGGTAAACAAAATGGGAAGGGATAAATTAAAGGGAAACTTATACTGTTAAAATAATATTTTAAAAAATATATATCCATACAAACCATGTTCAAGGCTTGCAGTCTCCTTAGAACCACCTTCTCCTCTTTCCATGTTGAGTACAAGGACTGTACACACATTAGACCAGCAATCTGCATAATAAGACATGCAGAATTGTAGCTTAAAATTGAGCTGTCTTGCTGTAAAAAGAGTTACCAACTTCTAGAGTTGTGAAGTCCAGTATATCTCAAAACGTGTATATCTGTTACTGACCCACTTGTCTCTTATTTGTGTTACTTCTTTATATCATCTCTTTTTTTAATTTTAGCATAGTCTCGACCCACCGCAACAATAACTTATGCATGTGCCAGATGGCAGCAAGCATGGTAAGTACATCATTATTATTATTTAGTGTTCTGTCTGACGACAGGTCCATATGAACAGGATCCTTCCATCCTTTTCTCGGACTGGGACCTGTTCATATACGTTCTTGGCAGATGATCCAGAAGTGCTTTGCCATTGCCTTCTTCTGTGTGTGAATAGAGTAATAGACATCAGGGAGCACATAAACAAACAGGAAGAAATAAATAATATGCACAAAAATTTTTGTTCCCAGTCGTGACTAACCTGTAGGTTTTAACAGCAAACTCTAAATTATCTACATCACTGGTGAGGGTATATTCCACTCCTGAGTTACAGATGTTCAGAGACAATTATTTTTGTATATGGATACAGAAAGAAATCTTCAATACCCAGATATGTGAGGAAACTAACAATGAAAATGTATAATGTATATAAGAACAATTTTGTGAAGGTGTGGTGACAAATAATAAACAACACTGAACACAATATATATATATCAGACAGGCTTAACATAAAATATTAGTATGCATTGCCATCGGCTCAGATTTTTCTTTGTATTTAAACTTTAAACCATATTTTAATCTGTTTTTTTTCATTATTATTATTAGAAGGGGCAAGGTCCTTTAAATTTATGTTAGTTCAAGCATATACTTCAGTGATGTGACTTACATTAAATACAAGTCGACATGCCCAACAGATGAGTTCTGTTAATCCATTCAGAGATTTCACTTGCTGTAACAAATCAAAGAAATTTCACATCAGTTTACAGCTAAAAGGATACTTAATTACACACTCCTTTTACTCTGTCAATGAATTTACGTTGTTTACAAATACGTGATAAATTTTTCTTGTGTGTAATGGGTAGATCTATTTGTAGCTTATCATTTCTCTAGGTGAATACTTTGTTTTGTATTATGTGAAATTTATGTAATAGTACAAATTGTACTTTATAATATGTATTGTATTATTATTATTTTTATTATTATGACTTTTTCCACATCCTATTGTCATCTGACTGTCTTATGGAACCATGGAATGTAAATAAATTATTATTATTATTATTATACTATTTGCAAACTTTTTATAAACACAATAAAGAGTATTTCCAGTCTTGATATTAAGATTCCTTAAACATTAGTGATGATCTTAAACTAACTCCAGGCAGTAGATTCCTTCTTGTGAAGCTAACAGTCGCTCAGGTATTCAGGAAATTCCCTGCCTTTTATATAATCCAAAGGTTCATTACTATACTCATAAAATCCCACCATTGGTCCCCATCCTGAGCCAGATGACTCCAGTTCACACTCTCTAATTCTAATTTCTTAAGATCACAACCCTCATTGTACAAGTGGCTACGATTTTATCCACAACTTTATATCTTTAATCAGGATTAGGGAATAAATAACAAGCCACAGAGAATATTAGTTAATATGCATGAGCAGGTAACTTTCTGACCACATATTAATAGCGATGGTCTTGATTTCGGTGGATGCAAACTGGTTCCATTTTATGTGTAATGTACCATGTTACCTGTTGAACTCACACACGAGGTGAAACTGGCACTTTGGAGTCTTTGGACCTCAATTTCCTGTACCTAAAAATCAGTAGTTTGGCTGCTAGTACCATGGCATAACTATCTCATAATACCAATATAATTGAGATCAAAGAGTTAGTTTTAATTCTGGTTCTGAAGAACAATGTCTGTGATACAGAATACAGAACAGAGCGTTTATACTGTTGCAATATGTAAATTGTGACATGACAAAATAAGCAAAAACAGGAGTACAAGAGGTCCGTACACTGTTTCTGAAATACAATGTATTGCACTGTGTACCACATGTCATATCATTCATATTTAGGCATTTCTCATGAAGAACACCTTTTGAATGGCAATGTATCCCCTCGAGGAGCAGAGATCAGACTACGACAGGTACCCTGGTCCTCCAGTTTGGGGGTTGGTCGCAAGGCTAACAACCTCGCACCGTAAAAAGGAAGATGTTTCGGAACCTCAATCAAAGCCTCAGACAGACGGACCTAACAGAGGACCGAATGGAAGAGGAGAATTGAGGAGGCCATGGACCGAATACGGACCGGAGAGCCATAGAAGAAGACTCCAAAAAGTATATTTTTTCAATCATGTTAGGTGTTTATGCTCTAGTATGAGCAAGGGACACTTTACTGCCACGTTTATGTGTCTCTACTTCCTACGATATAGGCAACCTACAAGACCAGGGTCACAGCTGTGTAAGAATGGGAACTGTGGTCCCACTGTTGGAACACAACAATCATAAATCCATACATAACAATTTGAACCAAGACGACTGTTGAAACACACTACTGTGCAACAATGACCTATTAATATGTCTGTCTTATAAGTTGTAGCACTGTGTGGTCGCGTAGAAGTTTTATCATTGTTTCAGAGGTCCTTGCGGCCTCCATAATCAGGGCAGTAAGCTATGTCCAGCAAAGACCTGTCAAATGATAGTATTTCTGAAATATTTTTATTTTGCATAAACAATTTCAAGAAGTGGGAGAGTTAAATACCTCGGATGTGTTGTTAATAAAATGGTATATGCGAAGAAATTTGGAAACAAATTCAGTAAATGATATTTTTATTTTCATAAACTCCTACTTAATGTCTGATATAGTTTTAAAAACATGTAACTGATTGAACAGGTTTGTGACAGTGGGTTCCTATTACTATGGAATTATTTTATTTGGACGGTAAAAAGAATACAACATTTTGGCGGCTGTACCCCCAAAAACAGAGACAAATAATGATTATTTTGTTCGCCGTTTTCTGATATAATATTTTCTTACATGAAGGGAGAATAAAAATGTAATGTATTTTAAAATTAATGGAATTTAAGATCACAATACTTAAGAGAATATTTAGACAGAAGAGAAAGGCACTCAGTAGGGGATAGATGATGATAAGTTATTACATACCCAAAAATGAAAAGTCATGAAGAGAACAAGTCCAGCCTCTGGAAATGTAAACATTCCAACCATGAACAGCCATCCCAGTAGGCACAAGGTCCGTTTCTGAAAATTCAATTTATTCTTTTATAAGCCAAATAAAATGTTATGGCACATTTGAACTTTTCAACCACAAAACATAGAAGTTAACAATATCTGAACCCTTGATTGTGCTGATTTGATCATCATGAACCAGCAGTTTGTTCCCTGCCAGTAAACCACTTTTGTACATGAGATATGTCTGCTATACCATCCAATCTGATTGATCATATGAGGATTACTTTTAGCTCTGTATTAATTCCTATGTCTGAACCATACAACACATTTAATTTTCAACATTTTGTTGTACCTAATCTTTGATACATAGGTCCAGATTGTGCTAAACAATTTTTATGAACTAGACCGGTTAAGTCTTTAACAGTCTTAAAACTTTGAATACCGTGTAGTGTATTAGAATATAAAATAAGCAGGTAAACAAACAAACTATTAACACTATAAAAAAGACACTAGTGCCATATGCGTTTCAACCTAAGGAGGTCATCATCAGTGGCAACAGGGAAATTAATGTAATCAACTGGGAACGACCCATTCTTCAAGTGCCTGAGCACTGCGGGTCCCAACTTTTCGTTGGCTCGATCTATAGACATTCGGTGGGACTCCTTGGACGAGGGATCGGCCCGTCGCAAGGCCTCTACCTGTACACAGGACAGCACAACACAACATTCATGGCTTGATTGGGTTTCGAACCCACGGTCCCAGCGACCTAGCGGCACAAGGCCCACGCCTCAGACCGTGCGGCCACTGCGGACCCCAATTTAATCAAAATGGTTTAAAACTGGTCTAAATATGGTTTAGAAAAGTGAAGTGAAAATGACTTACCACTGTTAACCCATGAAGAAGAAGGGCTGAGAGGATGAATACAAACAAATAGCCTGCACACAGAACATAAGCTGGTACAGGCAGTGTCACTATAACAACAAAAAACAAACAATGAAGTGCACAGAGCAGAGCAAATGATAGTTATTCGGCTAGTCAAGAAATTCTGTCTGGAGCTCAAAGGTTTGGCAGTACATGCACAAAAGTCTGGATCGTGATCTACTCAGGACAGATTCCAGGTTACTCTGAATATGAATCTGGCATGTTTTACCAAAATCACAAAGCCTTCAAATCCAACAAACTTGAGTAAATGCTTTTGTTCTTTTAAAATATAACACATAACTAAGAGCATAAAGTAAGTGTTCACAAATAGATGGTGTGAATGGTTATTCAAGTCCATCTAATGCTGAGGTTAAGAACGTGAGGAGCTATTTTTCTAATCCTTCACATATCAGTATGGGATGGTGTTAAAACACCAAGGATAGTGCTACGTTTATGTTTACCTTTCCCTTAGAGATTTAAAGAGTGCAACATATAAACAAACCTTCAGCTTCAAGTATCCACCAGAGTTCAATCGTGAATGCCACCACATACGCAACCTGCAACATATGTAAAATGGTATTTTACACTCACGAGTATAAGAAACTCTTTGAGTGGTACAGAGACTGTGTTAGCCAGACTAACATGGTTAGCACCAATGTTCTGTTCCTAGCGCAATATCTCATTAAATCAAATTAGTTTACGGCTGACTTATTCTACTGCCAGTCAATACCTTCTGTCACAGAATCCGAATTCCCATTACTATTATCACAGAAACCTAAAGATAGACGTGAATTTGAACGAGCTCAATCCAGCTCACATATCCACATATTTCCCTAAGATTCATTTAAATATTATCTGGTCAGGTGGATTGAGTGTAAAGCATCATGATCTGCGGATACCATGGTAGAAATGTCTCGGCTATTGTAGATTGTTCTAGAAATGACTGGTTTGTCCCTGTTATTAACGTGGTGAACAACCATCAACTGCTGAAGGACGATTCTATATCGTAAAGTAGTTACCACTCGTACTTCATATATGACCTTACCCACTTAGATCCTTGATCGCGCCACCATCTACCCAGTACTCTGTCAATTCGTCTGTATTTCTACGCAGACGCCATCTTATTTCCATTCTTTCTGCTTCACTACACATATTCATCTCCACATCTCACCTCAAGCTGACAACTATTACCGTTGGTACAGAGTCGTTGCATCACCTAACCCCCTCCCCTCCAAAGAAAAACAGATGGAATACAGAATGTCCCAAAAATATGTATACACACAACCATTACATACGTCAGCATTGTATATAGACGTTTTTGGGACACTCTTTGTGTTCATAAGACGCCCTATACCCTCAGTTAATGTCTACGGTATACATAAAAGTGACTCATGAAAAGAAAAACAGCTGAATCAACTGTCCAACAAGAGAAACGGAAGTTGCATCACAGTTCACACCGAAGTTCGCTGTTGGATCCTATTCTCAGCCAGTTCAATTCAGTTTACTCCTTCCAACAGAAGACCTACCACACTGAAATTCTCGTAGACTGCGGGAAACCACAAAAAGGTCGTCACTGTAGCCAACATTCGAAGGTTACCGAGGCATAGCCCAAACCATTATGTTAATTAGAATTCCGTTTTGTGTGTCGTGGGAGAACTGCCCGACGGGGTGTTGGAAATGGCTGGCTGACTGAAGCCATCTGAAAGCCTGACACTGATCACCTGTGATTCTGAATATCCAGGCTGACCTCTAGCTACAACTGTCATTTTTTACCAGCAGCGAAATAGGACGTTGCGGTTGACTAAGTTACAGCTCCTGATTCGTATTCAGAAGATCCCAGGTTCGAATCTCGGTGAGGATACCAGACATGCTAAGGCTTTTCGTGGAAGTTCTGGTACAGAACGTTGAATCAGGCCGATCACTACCAATTAATTATTCTCTAATCGTCCTATAACTCGAGGCTATAATTCGAACTGAAATATATAATTAAATAAATAAAATAGTATTCAAATCTGATCCGGAAAATGTGGACTACTCAACACTGCGCCGATGAATGTGGATCAGTTGGCAGACGGACTGAGAAGAACCACGTAAACAGCGGGGATTGAACTCATACCTCCTGAAACAGAAGCGGTCATGCGTGACGAACACCTGGCAACCGACGTGACTCCCACCTTATAAGAGCTGGCTTTCCAAGATGGCTTATATGAGTGTATGAAGTGACAGCAAAGGTTTTCAATGAGCTAATTAAATTTCCTCGCGTTGCATCCGTCATTTGGACAGCGGTTGTCTGCTTGTGTTTCTTACTCCTTGTCAGTTGGATGGCGGCCATATTTAGGATGTCTACCGTTCAACCTACTATGGGTTGCATACCAAAGTGTGTGCAGTGGCGTTATACAGCGTGATGCTTAGAATGAGAGGTGTGTTATAATAATACGTGTCCTTCTTCGAAAAAGGAGTACGGAGCATTTCTGTGGCTCTATTTTCGAATTACTTGACATAGGAAATTGGTTGCCTTTTCTAAACCTAACATTTGCAACACTTGACCGGAGGCCCAGAACTCCATCTTGAATTCGTATATAAAACCATACTTAAAAAGTGTTAAGCTCCCTAAGGATTTAAGAACATCTGGAACTGTAAATAGCTTCTTGTCAATCAAAGCCAGAGGGCGGAAAGAAACCCACCACACAAACGCAGTTAAATTTCATACATGTTCAAAAGCGATAAGTTTTAGTTGCAAATATTCTTTAACACGAAGTGCTAAGTAACCAGGCAAATGTAAGGGAGCTGACAGTTTCGTAAAATAAAACGCAAATAAACAATAAATGAGATGAACTAAGAAGTCACCGGCTGTGTTTACATGAGAACCTTTGTGGCTTATACACTTTCCTAATCTAATCAAGTACGGGCTCAGCGTTCTCCTCAAATGTAGAATAAAACATACAGAAATTTGGTGGGGAAACTTCATGAAAACAGGCACTTGGAAGACAGAGACATCGCCTGGCGGAAAAATGTTAAAACGTGTCTCAGCGGCAATAACATTTACGAAAACGAAGTGCGGACTCAACGGGTTGACAATCGTGTCTGGTTGTAGATTGGTTTGCAAGCGGCACTGAACCTCCGGGCTGAAATATCAGAAAGTTCGTCAGG
>NW_019060198.1:105269-119981 GCF_000696155.1 Zootermopsis nevadensis
CACCCCCTTCCAAAAACTTTTTGTACCCAGACAAAGCAAGAAAGAAAAGAGACCCATGCTCTAAGACACTGTGATATTTGCATGCACCTAAAACATTTAAAATGGACACTACAAGAAAATTATTTGGTCCACTGTTCTCAGAATAATAAATAAACTTGTCCAATGATACACATTTTAAATTAACAAATAGTTATGAATATATTGATTTAATTTGCCTTCAAACCATATAACTGTAAGAATCTTCACATCACAGGATATTCCTTAAATACACCCAGTATTATTTAAAATATAAAATAGTTATACAAATTTACAATACATTCTTAACATCCTCCTATGCTAACGATTAACATTTTTAAAATGCAATGAATTCTGTTCCAGAATCATCAGCTAATATTAATCTGTAGCAGAGGACGGCTGCCAACATTTGAATGTGTTGTAAATTCTGATGACTATTTTAGAAACAGTTAATAACTTGTTACCCAAAAGGTTAGAAATTAGTTGCGCTGTGACTACGATTCACTTTCTTTCCAATCAGCCTCGACGCTCGCATGGAAACTGATCGCTTGACTTCGGCTGACTCTGAAGAGTTCCCGCTGAACTGCTGGATCATGTTAGTAGGTAAGGACTTGAAGCACTTCTCAGCATTCTCAAGTTGCTTGGCAAGAATCTCATTTTTCAGCTTCTCAGCATTTAATTCTCTGCGTAACTGCGCCTTTGACTTGTTCCCAAATGGACAAAGTACACGGTGCTGGATGAGGCTGGTAGCTGCTGGGCGCATTTCAGGATTTGGGTGAATCATTTGCTGCAACAAAGGGCCTAGATTGCTCAATCTGTGATACAACAGTGTGAAACCTTCATGACCTTACCTTTAGTGGTGAGCAAGTAACCCCTAGTCCACTGAGGGCGACCGTGCAAACTAACACTTAGATTAAATCGGCATTTTAATGATTTAAAGGGTGGAGACTATCATAAAATGAAGTGTACTATATTCACTATATTTGTTAATCTATTCATAGAATTACTGAATAAAATGTAGACTATTAATGACATCCATTTTTCCTGTATACCAAAGTTCTGAAATAATCTGACTAGAAGCTTCATTTACAACCCTTTTCTGTTTTGTTCGAACATATTTTATTCTTCAAAACATTGGAAATTAGATGGAATTAAAGTGACGGGAAATTGAACTCCATTCTTGTGAATGTACACACAGGGCAAATTATTAGCACCCCAGCAGGACACCAATATCTTGATGAAATAATATGGATAAGAAGTCTGAATTTTATTAAAAGGTTAGTGATAAAAGCAATGCCAGCTTTGAAATGTGATTGAATATTTCTGTGATTTTTACATTTCATAGGACAACAAAGAAGGAACAGCTTCTTGGACTGAAGTACTTTATATTCCAAAACTGTTGCAAATTTCAGGGGAATGTTAGTAAGAAATCTCATCCCTGAAATTAGATGATTCAGCCTCCTGCGTCACCCGTTTCACTAAGTATTACAAGGTCAAAATAAAACCTCACCTTTATCAGATCATTGAAGTCTTGGCTGCAATGCTGCAATTCCTTCAGCTTTCCTTCTCGTATGTTATGCCATTCTTCACCATTTTTAGGTAAAGGTCCTCCTCCTCCAGTTTCATATATGGTCAGACCTACATCACAAGACACAACCTTAGACAAAGATACTCCCAGAACACAGTATGTAACTTTGATGTATAAATGTCTACGTATGAACTTTACTGTAAACCTCTTACTGCATCATACTTCTCATGAAAAATGTTTCAGTTAGTGATTTTATTTTCTGTACCCAATAGCAAGTTATTTTGAAAAGCATATACTACATGGAAAAAGCATCTGACTATTTTATGATACTGTCATACTGGATCATCTGCCATATTAACTGCCACGGTGGTCTAGCGGTGAAAAAAAAAAATTGTTAAGGGAGATGGCCCCTCCCAATTTATTGGTCAAAATCATCCTACCACATCTCATTCTGTACTATGGCAGATTTCTTTTTCGTGTCCAGTACACACCACTCAGCATGGTGTGCATTGGTGGTTAGCAGGATTCACGACCCATCAGTACATGGGTTCGATCAGGACTGCAACATTTAACGCTCCTGCTGTGACCCCCTTTTCGCGAAATGATGATGAAAGTGGAGTAATTGTTGGGATGCCACAGAGAAACCCCGGAGGAAAACTCCAAGATGCCTGGACCACGGCCTTGCCCAACACAAGTTACAAATCTGAGCACCGCCGGGAATCGAACCCGGGACCCCAGTATTACAAGCCCAGTGTTCGAACTGCTAGACCACCGTGGCGGTTCCCTTAACAATAAACAGTACGTACCCAGACCAAATATGTCTGCTTTTGTTAGATGGCTGAAGTCTTCCTGTAGTATCTCACATGGCAAATAACGGCAGTCTCCCTCTTCTACTTGTGGGTTGCTCACAGAAGTAACATGCCCCAAGTCACCTGTACAAAACAACAGGCATTTACTCAGAGTCTATGAAATGTAAATGTTTCCCAATGACCAAACACAAAATCTTTATCGCAGCGTATACATTTATAGACACCTGAATTGGAATAAAACAGGAGGTCATGTCTGTTGCACAATCTGCTGTCTGCTTCACACAAACCACTGAATGAATACTGATCAAAACTGGTATGGATGGTAAACTGTACAGAACCAATTAAAAGACACTTTAGTTGGAACTGCATACTTCATGTACAGGAATGATTTTAGTGTTAATCAAAACAGCAGACGTGAGAATAGTCAATGAAAAAAATTTTCAATATGGGAACCACTAGCATTCAAGACCAACTGTAGTTGATCCTGAAACTTGGTAATTACTGTGTTTAGGGTTCCTGAAGTGATTCTGATATCAAGAGGTGACATTTCTTCTTTTAGTTCATCAACTGTGTGGAGGCTGTTTTTGTACACACTGTCCTTCAGATACCCCACAAAAATTAATCATAGGGGTTGAGATTGGATGAATATGGTAGTCAAGGCCAAACCATCCAGGGAAGCAATCAAACACCAAAATGCCCACTGAGGGCATCTGAAACGGCATTTGCTGGATGTGTTTGAGTACCATCCTCTTGAAAAAATGATTCTTCTTACTGATCATCAATGCCTTGCAGAAATGGGAGGATATCTTCATAGACCTCCGAATAATGTTCAGATGTGACTGTAACAGTGAGGAAAATCAGACCAGCAATTTCTGTGCCTGAAACAACACACATTACACTGTGCATTTTCTCAGGTATAATGACGCCTCCAATTATCGAGAATTCAGATTCTCATGGCGGTAAGTAAGAAGATGGCCATCTTCAGGGTTGTTACACCATGTAGTCTGGCAGAATTTTACCAAAGTGTACTCCATCATCAGGGCATCACCCTATTGATGGAGGCAGCTAGCACCTCTGACAAGTCAGTAAATATCTACAGACTGCACAGTACAAGAACCCAGAATACAGCAATCTTCATGCCTCCATTAATTGGCTACAATTTGGTTCATATTCAAATATTCTGCTTTTTAATATAATGACTGAGGTGAAAACAAATCTCATCTGCAAACCACATTTTTCACAGACTGCAGGATTTCCGTGCAAAAATTGCAAAACTAGACTGTAACCTGCTCTCTCCTCAAGCACCTACATGGCGTATAGTGGGACAGCTTTACTATACAATACACTCATATAAAAATTACCTATTTTATAGGTTATTTCTTCTTCTGCGGAGACTGGGTCATCCTCCTCGAAACCATCGTCTGCCGAGTCATAATTCAAAGCATGCAGTCTCCTGTTCCTAGATATGAATATGTTGCCAGGCTTGATGTCCATATGGACCAGTTGCATCGAATGGATATACCTGAAAACACGTGTAACGTTCAGATACACTAAAAGATAGTGCAATGTTCTTGAGAAATTCAGTTTATTTTTACTATCCATCAGATAAGATGTTTACAGACTTCAGTGTTGCGTTTGGTGCCTAAAATTAAATAGTACAATGGGGAAATGGGTACCGACAGCATAACGCTCATACACAATCAAAAAAAAAAACTGTTACTGTCTACCTTGTAGCAGAGGAAGCCAAGGGAACTCAGTCTAGGCTTGTTTCACTCAATTATTGTGATGTATTTATGTTTGGCAACGGGTTTTAGTAGTCTTCTTGTATCTTCTATATATTTCCTTCTGCATTAGCATGGCATGTATATAAATTGTATTTCAGACAATGGACAGTGTACAACAGTGGTCCCCAACCTTTTTGTGCCTATGGGCACATTTGAGAGTTTATGAGATCGTGGCGGGCACCAACCAATTAACAAAGCCAAATTTTCTTTACTCTGGACAAATAAGATATGGACACCAAATAATACACAAAACAACACGACGTTTAATGATACAAGAAACCATGCAATCAAAAATATGTAGTTTTATAAGTACAATTATTATTACTCAAGTGGGAAGTTAGTGTGATGTTTGGCACTGCATTTCATCAGCCAGTTTTTCAAATTTGGTAGTGTAGGATGATGTTGCTGCTTACAAACAATCGTCAAGATGGGCGTCAGTAAGTCGAGATCTGTGCTTTGATTTTATAATGTTCGTGGTTCATTATTCAGTATAACCTCTTTCTGTATCAACGCGGGCACCCAAAAAAACCCTTAGCGGGTGCCATGGCGCCGGCGGGCACCGCATTGGGGACCACTGGTGTACAACATAATAAAGGTATCAATTACCAGCCACTGTCTAAACAATAATTTCAACTGTGTGTTGCCTGTAATGTCTTGAAGACATTCAATGGCTATGCTAAAGTAAAGAGCTTTACATACCTTAGTCCTTCTGAAACGTGAAGCAACAGTCGCCTCAGCTCAGATTCTGTGAAAGGCCTTTTCCCATGCCGACGTTCTTCAATAACATCTGCTAGGCTTCCACCATTGCAAAATTCATTTTGTATGATCATATGGTTGTCTTCTGCCCACGCTGAATAGTAGCGCACCACATGTTGATGTTGGCCCAATACTGCATGCGCATACACTTCATTCAGTGCTGTTTTCCTGCAATAAGCACATTTCAACATAATACATAAATAGAACTACATAGAATGATGGGTTATGAAAGTTAAACTGATACATTACAGTTAACTACATCATAGTAATTGAAGCTCTGATCAAAATAATACATTATCGGAAAAATGTGTAAGTGGAAAGCTCACTCATTCACACTGCCAGCAACAGGTTTGATACTCTTCTTTACAGCATAGGTGCAACCATCTAACCTATTGATGCATTCATACACACTGCCAAATTCACCAGCTCCAATCAGACGAACCTCAAGGAATTCCTGAAAAATCCATAAAGCAAAGACCATATTCATTATTTAAGTTCAATATTTATTTACCTATACAACTTCTTAGCTTCATATTTCACCACAGTTTTAACAGTTCACTACTTCCTAATTTTGTCTGTTAACATATTAGAAAGTGATTGGAGGCTCATTTAAAATGGATTTGAGGAAAATATACTGTGAGGATGTAAACAGGATTTACTTGGTTTAGAACTGTGTCAGTAAGGTACAAGAGGTGTTGCACCTTTGGTGTTTATTATTAGGGATGTCATTGGTTGCTTGACCTGTATTTACTAGTTAATCTTCCCATACCTTGCGATATCGTGGGATATTCGAATCTTGAAGTGCCAGTCTCTTAGTTGGATGTTCTACTTCCGTGTCAGATTCTTCGGAGTCATTCAGTTCAAATTTAGGAACATCAGGTCCATCAGTTGGTGACCTAAAACGTATTGATGATTATTTCAACAACTCAGACTATTAGAGGTAACTAATTCTAGTACCATTTTATGTTACAAGCCACAAAACGCAATTTACATATTTTGAAATATATATCTCTACTGGAAATGAAACAAATTTTGACAAGAGTTTTCAACATTTTGAGCATGGAATTTCCCCCAAATAAATTACATATATGGCAAAATTAAGTCAAAATAATAACAACAATAATAAGCAAAAGTAATCCCAATAATTATAGGAGCAACTGGAACTGTCTCCAGGTCACTCAGAAAATATTTGGCCAACATCCCAGGCAAACACGACATCACGGAACTGCAGAAGACCACCATTTTGGGAATTTCATACATCATTTCATAAGACCCTGTCATAAAATAAAATTATATAATACACGTAGAACTTGCTAAAAACAATATGTATCCTGGAAATAGCTGTTGCCCTATGTACCTTAGGGACAAGGTCTGTCTTGTGTACATGGAAGTACATACCCCATAAAGTGGTGGATAGATGGGATAATAATACTACTTTATTTTCCTGTATATCAAAAATACATTGATATAGGATATACAATAATGATTATGATATAATCCCATTGGAGATATAGCATTATATACATTAGATTATCAGTAGCCAATATTAAAAAATTCTTCATTAAGATGTTATGTTCAATACAATCAAATGCTTTTGATAAATCTAATAATACATAATTGCACTTTATTTTATTATTCAGATTTTTAATTATATTTTCAATGGATGCAGCAATTGCATCATTTGAAGATTTATTTTTCCTAAATCCAAACTGAGATTTATTAAGTATATTGTGTTTATCTAAGAAAGAAATTAGCTGATTAGCTATTACCTTTTTCAGAACCTTTTAAAAAGCCGAAACAAGAGTAATTGGATGATAATTGTCTGCATCTTCTTTTGTAAATTGGTTTAACAACTGATTTTTTTAATGTAGATGGGAAGATGCCTTCTCTAATTGATGCATTGATTAATTCTAATAGTGGTCATAATTATAACAAAAGCCTAGTTCTGAAAATGTGTATGACCAACACGAAAAACATCTGAAATACTAACAAACTGTGTTTTTACATGACACTTGTGTAAGTCTGATGGGAAATGTCACACAAAAATTATTATAATTACAAAACAGCAAGCAGCTCACAGTATTCAAATCAGAATGGATTATGTTAGGGCTAGTAACTGTGTACAAGAAAGCAATTAAATGAGAAGTTTGGATTAGGAAGCTTGTAATGTCTAACATTACACTTAGCAACTGCAAACATGCCCAAAATTCAAAGATGGGTTATACAAGGTAATTAAGTCATAAGTTAGGCATATCTTGGCTGATAAATGGGAAAAAATGCTTTTATTACACCTGCACTTTAAGAAAACTTCTGAAAATGTATAGCAACCTACAGGTGGCACTAAACAGTGTGATATGAACCTACTTAGTTTCACACATCATTATTCTAACTATATATTTCTGAAGCACTAGTGTTCCCTTAATTCTTGGAGCTTAAATGATCACTTACCCCACAAGGCTCCTCTTTGATCTTGTCCGTTTCTTCGACATTAACAGCATGCCATTCGGAGTAAATGGATTCACATTAGCAGATGGTTTATCTAATTTTGGATAAGAACATGTCAACCCTTTAGGATTTTCAATCCTACTGAACAATCTAGAACGAGGCATTGGAGTAACTGGAGTATGAAATGAACATTTTTCAAGCAATGTTTTCGGTGTAGCTGGGGAGTCAAATAGTCTTAGCGCTCTCACTCTTTTATATGGAGGTGAAACTGATTGGTGTTGCACTGAAATACAGTTCTCTTCCCTCGAAGCCAGTTCATTCACACATTCCGGGGAAGAATCATCAGAATGTGTGGTAAAAGTAAATTTTGGAATAGGACTACTAGAATGGAAATCTTCACGAGACATGTCAAATCCGTGTTCCATACTCGCATCACATCCAGAACTCGTTGTATACGCACTACTGTCAAATTCACTGTCATAAGTATATGACTCAACATCCAGCTTTTGTGAAACTTCCATAGTTACATCTACCACAACGTGTATACAAATTCAAACTATTTTACATATTGGAAGGGGGAAATATCAGTAGAGCCAATATGGCAGAATGAGCAGTATATTGGCAGGTTTCAACAGTATCATGACATTTCAATATTATATACTCTAAAAGTAAATAGATTACTTAATCTAAGCATAATATCTTAAATATATTAAATGTAAACACTTATACTATATAATTTAAAAATTTTCGAAAATTCTTCAAAATGTAATGTTGGCTAAATTGAAGAGTCGCTTTAACTGAAAACCGCCAATAAATGTAGACTATGTCCTAAAATATATTAGTACATGATTATTGCCACCATTAGCGCTGGAAGTCTTAAAATAAATTTGGGTAAAAAATATACAATACGTTTATAAAAGTAATACCAAATTATCTGTTTTCGTCTTTTTTAAATTGAAAGAGTAATGCAGCGTATTGGCATAAAGTGAAGGAAGTGAAATGAGTAGGTTTAATGTTCTGCGTTGGGCAGTACCAGACAATGTGAAGGATTTATGCCCTGATGGCATAAAGGTTTTGAAATTCGAAAAAAGGGATATAGTAATTGTGTGGTTTAAAAATGATATTTTGATATACGACCATGTTAACCTTCCTGAACTGCAAAGTGGGAATGATTCTAGCAAAGCCATTGTAAGTTTATCATTTGTCTTAACCCACCACTGTTGTTATTATTAGTACTGTCAACCAGTATGTGTAGCACTTACACACTAGCGACTGATATCTAGGTGTTCTAGAGTTGACGCAATGTTGGTAGGTGTTGTACGGTTACAATGCTCCATTTGAATTGTCATTGGTTTTTCATTTGTTGTTTATTTAATTATTTTATCAAGCCCACACCATCTTTAGCATTATTATTCTTGCCAGTGAGTTCAGTATAGTAATTAAGGAGCTACATTGTCAAATGATGCTCATTTTGTGGCATTCTTACATATATTTTCTACGTTTATATGTGACACAGTTATATGTCTTCTTCTTATTAGTTATGTACTTTTAAGTGGAGATGACATTTATATGATATTGCTTGAATATATGCACAGTTTATTCATATCAGGCATTTACTTAGCTGAGATAATATTAATATATATGTATACAATTATGCTAGTCAATCATTTGTTTTTTTATATATAATGCGGTAATGTATCAGGAAACTGAGTATTTTCCTTGGATATAGTGTACATGAACACATTGGCCAAAGAGTATGATATTTATTCAAAAGTTCTGATGCACATTTGAAAATGACCAATATAGAAATGACAATTGTTTTTCTGCCTTGTCACCTTTGGGTGTTTACAAGATTATACTTATAGTTTTAATTAGCTTTCATACAAGTAGCTTCCTTACAAGAAGGTATCTTACTATATAAATTCCAATACTGTCCAATATATGTAAATAGTTAATTTATGTTAACCCACTCACCATGTTAGAAATGTTTGCAAGCGTAATGTCTCTGGCATGCTTAATAGTTTCATAAATAGTAACGGCCTCAGGTAAGTAAATTTGCCTGGGGTTTAAACAGCTGGAAGACAAGGTAATTAAATAACCGTTTGACCATACCCACATATTTTTTATAGAAGAAAAGTTCTCTTTCTTGATGAAGAAATGGAATGAAACATAGGTGTTTAGTTTTAAGTCTGGTACAAAGAAGACAGTTTTCATTGTTCTAGTGATGTTTTGATAAACTGAGACATCACTTCAGGACTAAAGCATTATATAAAAACATACATTTAGCTTTCATGGCAATAACAGGAAGCATAGTAGTATTTCTAATGCCTAACATAGATGTTCTGGATTTCTTAGAGACCATAGGAGTTTGGTTAGTAATCTTATATATAGCACATCCATTTTTCTGCTTGTATGCCCCTAAAATTAATGTATTTTCAGCAGAAACTTAATTACATTCTTCAGTCTTCATTGTATATAAGGGATATGTTTCTAAATGAACCACATTGGCATAATTTCTAGTGTATTGCTGCTGAGGGACCACATTACACAAATCAAGTTTTCTAGTAAAACCTAGAACCATACAGGATAGACAGCACAAAAAAGGAAGCTGTTCTGGAAGGTTACAATAAATTTCCATCAAACCCTTCAGGTCCTGTAGATCTACATGAGTTTTCTGGGCTAAAGTATCTCTTTTAAGTTAGTGACATCCTCAATTTATTTACTACAGTGATGGGTGGAAGATCAAGAGACCTTTCTGGAAAAACAACCTTGGGGGAGGTCTGAGGTATATGAAAAATGGGTCTTCTGTAAAATAAAATAAGAAAAGCTATTATGAAATCTATGATAATGTAAATTTCTTAAGATTAATATCTCTTAATTTAATCAGATTTTAATTTTTAATATTGACTTGGTTACACTTTCAAAGGATTTATAAGAAGTGATTACCTTTTCTTGCTCCAGTGTCATAAAGGTGTATATTGTTTAGGTGCTGTCTGTTGAAGGCAGCGTTGTAAGTATCTTGCAGCTTGGAGATATGGTCGGAGTGTTCAATGGTAGCTTTCTGTACCTGCTTGTTGAGACAGCAGACAAATGTTTAGTGTGAGTAAATTGAGTAACTGACTACTGCCTTTTATAGTAATCCTAGTACAATTGAAATAAAATAGCTTGATATAAGCCATAAGGTATTCCTACCTTGGCAGCCATGCCATGAATAAGTCAGTCTTATGGCATTTTACTTTTAATTTTTCAAAGAAATGAAGCAGTGATCTTGTACAGATTCTGCACTGAATAGTACTTTTCTTTGATTGTTCAAGGAATAATACCCCTCCTATGGAATTCAGAGGTTCGTCATGACCCCCTCCCATTTCAAGGTATGAAGTTGTCACAATTAGGTCTCAGTTTAAAGAAATTGTAATTGAAATGAACAAAGCAGTGGTGATACAAAGTACATCATGGTGGAGTAAACTTCAAATTTGTTTTTACAATTTATATTTTTTTATAAGTGCTTAATATGGCTGTCTCTTATATTTCTTTAACCTGAAATTATTAGAGATCCTGGATTGAAATCTCAGCCTTGATACTAGGTATCCTGACAGGGATTTTTGTGATTTTCCTCAGCTACTTCAGGCAGGCAACCAGGATAGTACCATAAATTATGCCAGGATCACTTCCTTCCACATTCAGTCTGATTCATGAGTCATCTCATCATTCAGTTCTGTATAATCTGATATATTGACAGCATTGTTAAATAAACCATAATGAATGAATAAATACATAGTTACTAATACTGGCCAGTAGAGAATTAATTATTTGACTAAAGGAAAAGGTCATGTTTCCTTGGTGAAATTTTAAATTTTCTCTACAGGTCAACATCAGGCTGTGGTGGAGGTGATGCCATTAGTAAGGGATCTTTGGCATTAAAGATGCACATCAGGATGCACCAGAAAGTACTGGCTATGTGCTCTCTGTTTATGGGATTTGTCCTTGTCAAGAAGAAGAAGGAGAAGCTTTATGTTGATGTGTACAAGACTGGCCCAAGAATGGTTCAAGTAGAAAAAAAAGTTTCAGCTCAGCTGCCAGAATCTGCTTGTAATGTAAGTAAGGCTTCAGTTCAAGAATGTGCATTTAAGAGAAGTACACATCTACTTTGTAACTAGTGACTGACATATTTCTCTGCTAGAAACCTTTGTTAATTTAAAAATTGTAGTTAAAATATTATCGAGGGCTTGACCTGTAGCCAGGTACTGGCATGGAAGTCATTACAAATTACCTGACTTTAAAATATTCACTGGGAACTAGCAATGAAATTGCAAATATTATCTGATGACAACAGTATTTGAAAGGACAATATTTAAAACTGATCTGTACATTTTTCTTTTCATTATTTAATACTAGCAGGCATGTTTTCTGTTTGAATTAATAAACATTTCCAAATTCAAGTACTGTGTTGTAGTACAGTATATTTACAGTTCTTTAACAGTTACATTTTTGTCCAACTTATGCCAGTGTTTATTGCAATCACACCATTTCATTGGGGTCACCTTTGAACAACTTGTTTCTCCGTATCATTTTGTAATTTTCAGGTTTACTTTATATTGTTTTGTTTATGTAAGCTCTTGCACTCTTATTGTTAATATGTTAAGTTTAAACTAGGTGTAATTCAATATATAGGGTAAAACAGAATTTGTGCTCCATCTTGCAAATTTTGTTTCACTCTGTATGTGTTACTGGAAATACCCAGAAGCCATCTAAGCTTGGTTGTCATAAGCCAAACTAGAAGAAGTAATTATTATTGAAACATAACCTAACAGTGACTACTGCTATTTTTAGTCCATATAGGTTGAACACATCCCTTTGTAAAAACTAGTTGCTGTAGGTATGGTTACATGACATTAAGTTTCAGTAATAATTAGTTCTAGTTTTGTGTAGTGTAAACTAATTTAGACAGATTTAGGGTATTTCCAGTAACATATACATTAAAAAATTTATAGCATTTAGTAGGTATGTGCAAAAATAATTTTTTCAGTTTGAGACAAGATAAGGACAAGAATTCTGAGAATTCAGAGAGAACTAGAATTTTCCCTGCTAGACTACTACCACCACTACTTTTTTTTTATAAAACAATTTGTATTACCAGCCACTTTTCACTTACTCCAGTGAAATTTCCCATAAATCACTGTGATTACAAAAGACTTCCAGGTCCATGTCCTTTGTCACCACTTGTTAAATCTTAAAATTGTTATTTTAGACCCTTTTCTATAAATCACTGCATCTAAAATTGACTACATAATACTTTTATTATGTGCTGTAATAAGTTGTTCCATTGCTTCATTAGTTAAACACACTGTTGCTTATTTATCTTACGGTTTATGTCTGGTATGTGCTGGCGTAGCTCAGTCGGTATAGTGACTGGCTACGGACTGGGCGACCGGGGTTCGATCCCCGACGGGGGGAGAGGATTTTTCCTCTAGCCTCTGCGTCCAGACTGGCTCTGGGGCCCGCCCAGCCTCCTCTTCAATGGGTACCGGGGGTCCTTTCCCGGGGCGTGATGCTGACCACTCCCCCCCATCTAGTGCCGAGGTCAAGAATGAGTAGGAGCTATACCTCCACTCCCCCCAAGTGCCTACATGGCGTATAGTGGGACAGCTTTACTTTATGAGCCGGGATAGCTCAGTCAGTATAGTGACTCGCTACAGGCTGGACGACCGGGGGTCGATCCCCGCTGGGGGCAGAGGATTTTTCCTCCCACTCACCCCAAACGCCTACACGGCACGTAGCAGGACAAACTTTACTTTACTTTTTATATCTGGTAGAAAAGTATTTTCAGATAAATCTGTCACTGTATGGTTATCTGTTAGCTTGGGAATCTGAACATATTTCATGACAGAGAAACTATGTATTGGGTGTTACACCATGGGCCATGAGGTAGAAGACTACATTCAGTCTGTCATGCTTGTATGTACCAGAATTCCTTGATTTTACATTACACTGTGTATTTCAGCACTCCATATTCTACTCAGCATTAGAAAGCTGCTAAGAGGATGATAGTTATCTTCATCACTCTCATTCATTGGAGTTGGTTTTGGTGTGATAGACCATGAAGCAATTTTGAAGTTGAAAACCCAGTTCACAGTTTTTATACAAAGTAGAAGCTGCCTTCATTCATTTTACACAGTCTTGTACTTTTTCTTGGGCTTTGCCTTTTCAGTTGAGGAAACCTCACAACAAGTCTCAACACTGCCAGTGTCTTTAATGGCCTGACAAGTTAAGAAGCTTCCATTTCCTTCCTCTGACCTATGAGTTTTCTTGTTGGTTATAGTTTTTTGATGGTGGTTTATTCAGGTTGGAGAGCATTATTTATTACTTGTGTTCTGAAAGTGAAATTTGCAATGTCTGTTAATAAACCAATTGTGTAATTATATTTATTTTTTAAAGTAATCTAATATTATGATGATTCTGCACATACAGGATGTTTCTTGTTCACTAACATCTGTAAGATGTGGTGATTTGGATCCAATTCTAGCAAGTTTGCTCCTTGAAGAAAAAGCATTGGTATGGTCACAGGTGATTTTTATTGGTTTGGGTTGTGGCCAAGTGTACTGTGTTCCAGTAGCAACAGAAAGCAGATCTCCAGTGGGTATTCCTAAAATGTTATACTGCACCACACAACCTATTGCAGGAATTGTGTGTCTCAGAGGTTGGTAAATTATATCTTGATTTAATTTTAGCCTGTTTCTCCAAAATGAAGAAGACTGGAAATTTTCATGCTTACAACATAAAGATAAGTTGTTGCCGTGCTAATGAACCACACCATGAAGGCTTGGTCGAGGTGGGACTTCCGAGACAGTGTTTGGAGTATGCAGAAGAGGCTGTCACCTTTTTCCTCTTTCGTATTTACTATGCCGGTCTCCTTTCTGCTCTCACTGTGCTTTCTGTGCATCGTTCTCTTTCTTCCCGTTGAACCCTTTTGCACATTGAACATCCACAACATGTGCCAAGTCTGAATTGTGTTGCATACAATGTTATACACCTTCTTCCTTTCTAGGTTTATTCTTGATGTGTAGTGTTAAGGCCTCATAGGTTTAGAAACTGACTCACCAGCAAGGATCTGTTCTATCTCTGTGGTGCTGTCCTGTGGTCTTTGGTGCAAACTCCAACATATGTATCTTGAACCCAGAAGTAGTCAGATCAATAATGTTTTCATAAACTGAACAGTATTGAATTGCCTCATAGCTATCTTAGGAGTTTGAAGCGCGTGTAGCATTTCCTGCTGTATATTGGATTTATATGTTGTACATTTTTCACAACTATTTTGCTCAAATTCATCTTAAGATTTTAAACAGTAAAACATGCACAGAAATAATGGCTTTATAAA
>NW_019060198.1:125514-154239 GCF_000696155.1 Zootermopsis nevadensis
GCCGAACTCCGGAAGATTCCAAACGAAGCGTTCCACTGGTGCTTCCAACAATGGCAGGATTGATGGAGCAAGTGTGTGTGCGCGCAAGGGGCCTACTTTGAAGGTGATTAGGTAAGCGTTGCCATATGTCCTACCATTATAGTGCTATACCACAATTCCGGGAACTTTTTGACTGCCCCTCGTAGTTATGGGTGTTTGTGATAATGCTAGATGTTTGAATTCTCCTTTCTTCCCCCGCATCCTTCCTTATAAACTACCATAACAGTTACAAAGTACTGTAGAGGGATTTAGTAATTTATGTTTAATAATATGCAGGTCATGACAGGAAGAGAATTGCAGTTGTACATTGGCTGCCACTGTATCAAGCTACTGCTGAATGCAGAATTCAGTACAATGCATATCAGGTGTAAAGACATTAAATTGTTGCACCACTTAAAACAAAGCCTGGCTCAGCTTTTGAATGAAGAAAACAACTTCAAGAAAACTGTTCTGATTAATTGTACCATCTTCAGTATGGCTCAGGTAATAACTTTATTCTGTTAGTGTGATCAAAGCTCCAATTAAAAGAAACCCCCAAGTATTAGGACTTTAGTTTAACAAATTTTAAATTAGTATAGTAAACCTCAGTATAACAGACTATAAAATTAATGAATTATAATGGAAGGCAATAAAAGAAATTAACAAGACTGCAAAGGTATAATTCGTATTGGAACACAATTGAAAATTTTGGTTTCTAAATATGTAGCCTAACCTACCCCAACCTCATCTTACTAGACGTAGTCTTTCCTTACCACCTCTTGTATCACTTGCCCTAATCTAACTTAAGGTTACCATGGTTACGTTGGCTTCCACAGTTGTCCAAATTACCACTGTTATAAGAAAGCAGTGCTTCATAAACAATTAAGACTTTTGTGAATTCTGTTAGATAATTCTGATAACACTACAATTCGATTTAAATTGTGACATGGCTTTATACTGATTTCAGAACCTGAAGGCAGATGTGGAGTTAGAAGGAAAGAACCTGAATTTGCTGAAAGGGGAATGGAGACATGCTGTGGCAAAATACTTGCCACTTTAATAGTAGCCCTCCCTAATGAGTGGTGCCATGTATGTCATTAACACACCATAGCTTTCCTCAGTACTTAATGTTGCCAACCAAAGAGATGTAAAATATTCTTGTTGTAGTTCTTCCCCAGTATATTTGAATAAAAATTTTCTTGGATATTTTCCATCTAAGAAATAATAAAATAGAAGACGTTTTGGTGATGGGGCTCTATCTCCGTCTTCAGGTACCTACTCTGTTGGGCCCAATATATTGAGCTAATCCCTATCTCCGGACTGGCTTGCTTGATGATGTGTTTGAAAGGCTGCCTAGTGCATAATGTGTAATTATAATCACTGCTGATCATCCTACCCCACATCATTATTTATCCAAATTGGGGCTTATATCTCATGCTATAGAACATTGTTCAGCAAACATTTTCAGTGGCCATACATATGCACAATTTTTTTTAAAGAAATTAAAGAATAAGAAGAGCTCTCTTGTTGGATTCAGCTCAGAGTAACATTCTGATGCAAATATTCCAAGATATATTTATCACCCATTTATTTTGTCTGAATTCTGCTTGCTTCTTTCTCATGTGTCTCATTTAGACAATGGCAGTGGAAACTCTGTAGATGGGCAGGTGGAGAAACATGATACTGAAGGAGATTTAAGTTGGTAAGATACACGAGTTACTGGGAACAGAGGAAACTTTTCACTGGTAAATTTTGACCATTAGGCATAACAATTGTTTAAACTATTTTATTTAAAGAGTTTGTAGGAGATGTAGTAACTAATACAATTATTATACAGAACTGTTACAAAAATTGCTGTCATACCAAGACTTTCATTGCAGGCTTGGAGACTAATGTCAAATTACATTTTTAATGCTTTGGGTGTTTATGATAACAGGCATTTTTGCCACTGTTCTTAATGTCATATGAATCTTATCCTTGTGTTCTGTTATAGGACTTGCCTGCATAATTTGAATAAAATTTTATTAAAAATTGTGTATCTAATACCTTCAGGTATGGCATGTGATGACCTTCCTAAACTTTGTCCATCTAGACAAGAATGTAGAATCCACTTTTCAATTTGGATGGATTTCATTACTCCAATTGATAGGGTGATACTGAGAATGATTGTTATTGGAGGGGACTTAGAGCTTTATGATGAGGCCCTGGTATCTAGAAGTCGTGTCATTTCTTTCCAAGTATGCATATGTGTAAGTGTTAAAGTTCTGTCTCTTCTGTCATCAGACTATAGTTAACTCCCAATTATCTGGGCTGATAATGGGGAGAAGACACAAATAATCAAAGAAATCCAAAATATTTTGTTTAGTGCATTCACAGAACTTCACAAATTACTTCTTTTAATGACTGATGTATATTTTCAGAAATAGTTGATGATGTTCATGCGTATTTATGAACTGTTCAGACTGTCCACAGCAGTCATAGGATAGCACCAGACAGGAATATAATACATGTTTTTGGCCTTAATATCTATGAAATCTATAAATTTGGAATAAAATGAGAAGAACTGATGTGGTAATCACAGACAGACATGACAAATCTTATGATGAAAATGGCAGAAATTCTGGCATCAGAATGGAAAACTTCAGAGTCCCCTTTCCATCCCCCTTTATGGGTGTAACTGACCTGTGATGGGTCTAGTGTTGTAGCTTTCACAGTTTTCTTTTAGTGTAAATTGAGCTTTTTGACATGCCACACTGAAGAATCAATTGCAATGCATCCTGCTTTTAAATGAGCACTAATGTTGACCAATATCTACTCACTCATAAATGTGTCATTTTCATATCCACTGTATGAGAGTTCTTTTACTCTATTATAATATATAATATAGTGTTTTCTATGTATGATTTACAAAAGGTATCATAAAGATCCTTTGTTGAACATAATATTTAATTTAATTGTTGTACTTTAAGTTCTCTTATTTGTGTATTTCACCGGTGAGGCTGTGAATTGAGTTGACGGTGCCTTCAGAAGTAGATAAGCATTGTTTGTTTGGTGCAGAGGAAAAATGCTAGCCATGGTTTAATAATAAATATGACCCTTGTATAAATTTATTTTGAGCCTTTTGATGAGAGTTTGGTTCTCATCTTGTAAGAAACAGAACAGCAACACCCAAAGCATTTTCCAAGTTTTCTATTTATATATATGATTGTTACAGTAGAAACACTATTTAAGTTTTCAAACAAAAATCTCTTATTATATTTGCTGTATTTATTTTTGTGAATATCATGAGTATTACTTGTAAAAAAATTCTTAGAAAAGTTTCAAAATCACTGCTCACACTATTATACTTTCCTCAAATGGCCCCCATTTGACGGTATCAGAATTCAACTTTGTGTGTCCCAGGATGTAGCTCTGGTATCTGATATAATCTTGCTTCACTCGATCCATTTCCTTGTTTACGTCAATCACCAATACAGGTGCAGTAGGTTTAGTTTGGAGTAGCCAATGCTCGTAACTTTCGTGCAGTTTCTGCATATAGCCAAGAGATACAGAACTTTCTTCTGGGCGTTTGCGCCTCTGGACCCTTTCATAACATAATTCTGGACTACCGCGAAGATACACTGTTACAAAATGCATATATACTTTAGAATTCCTCAGCTGGAAATATTATGTTTAACCTTTCCCACAGAACATAAACATTAGGTCTTATAGTCCACGACTGTAATCTTGATACTTTGAAGGAATGCAGGAAGTCAGTAGCGTTAAAGGCAGATGCTATCTTTCCTCCACCCCACAAGTCTCAAGATTACAGTTGTGGACTGTATATGTGTGATTACAAAAATTAGTGCCACCAATATATTTAAAATAAGTAATATTACAGCACTCTGTATCCTTGCAGAGCTGTTTTGTGCATAATGCACAGTTTGCTCTTCTGTGTTTAGAGACAAATTCTAAGGTATGAAATGTGTGTGGCTACAAACTCATCACATTACTTACCTATTAAGTCAAGCTGGATGTCAAAATTCTGTTGCATCCATTCATACCACTTGCAGAGGACAACATACTCTGCACCTAATAGCTGACCGCAATTGTGAGCCATCTCCACAAAGCAGAATCTGTGTTACCATATATGAACAATGAACATAAAGGACAGAAATATCAATATGAAATTAAACTTAATACATATGAAATTATCCAAAAAATATACTTGAAGAATCACAAAATGTTTTGGGAAAAAATTAAATCTGGCCAAACATTTTCTGGTAAATTAAGGTCAATGTCAATATGTTAATGTGCCCTAAAATAAGAGCATATGCATGTTTCCATCACCTGTTACTTTGGAGAGATCGCTCAAACATGTGGACTCTTTTGTTTGTCTGATGCATCTGTGTCTTGAGTCGAGTCAGCTGGACATAATTCTGGAACATGAAGTTATGTCTGTTGAGGTTCTTGTACAGGAGTTCCAGCAGATTGTGTCCTTGCACATTGCACCACTCAGAAACTGGTTCCTGCAAGAGAAAGGACAAACTGCCCTTCAGCATATCTTAGTAAAACCGCTTTGAAAATTACTTCTATAATGGAATACCACTTTCAGAAACACCTCATACTGTACGACATTCCTGTTTAATGTACTAACATCTTTATTGTGCATACACTGCTCTTTTCACAAGACTAGAAATGTGTGCTCTTCATAATGCACTAAAATTCCAAAGGCATTCTTTACACCACATCATGGGCTATTAAGGGAATAACAGATGAAACAATAATATCCAAGACCGTTGTTGCAACACTAACCTCTGCTTACTCATACATTAAGTATAAAGGTACCAATATGTCATTTTTCATTCTCATTCACTGAGAATGACACTCCATCTTTCCTTTTAATTCTTTCACTGTAGTGAAGAGAACCAAAACTAAATGCTTTAATTAAAAAGAACAAGTGAGAAATAAATATATACATATGGAACTACTGAAAATAAGCTGGTATTCAATGTTGCTCCTGAGTATTTGTGAGTAGTACACAAATTTAGAAATATGTTACGTATGATTTTGCATGCTTCATTGACTTTATATTAATTCATTGCCAAACTTTAGGTTAAGTTAAGTACAACCATCATAGTTGCTGTAGAACAGATATACCAAATTCCTAACCTGAAAAATACTCTCTTGAACTGCTTATTAGATAAAACAAACTCTAGACTTTCTACAACTTAGCCACTGGAAGACCAAAGGAAAGAAAACTTAGTGTTTCTGATACTTTGTGTATAAACTTACCATGTGAGCATTTACATCAGTAAAGCCTGAGAAATGTTTGATCATTTCGCTCTTCCCTGCACCAATGTTTCCTTCTATTGATACTCGGAAAGGCTTGACTGTATCTTGCAGAACTTGTGACTCCATGAAGTTGGTGTGTACTGATGCAACTTGTTGAGACAGAATTAATGGAATACATAAATAGCTGAACATTCCATAATGTTTGAGAACACTATACCTAGCATATATTTTCTGATTAAACACAAATGAACCTAGTTTCCCCCTTAAATTATAAAATAAATCCTAAATCATGTGGTATAAACTACAATCTTAGCTGAAATTGTTAACACTTTTAAAAGGTTCTCTGATTTTCTTAACAATTTTAATTTATGGTACTACAATTTACAGAAAGACACTTCCCAAATTATGTAAGAAATTTATTTTATTTTCTTGAGGTCCTTCCCATGTTCCTCCTCCCTAACAAGTAACCACAAACTTATTTACTTCTAAGCAAACACAATTTTATTTGAGAAAAGAATTAAGATGATGTGCATATCAACAATTAAGATGTATTGCTTGGACCAGAGTACTTGTTAGCTGAGTTCCCTAGTACTGTAGATAGGTGCACTCGGCATGACCTGGCTGATGCATGGAATGGCCAGGCAACATGGATTGGGGTCAGAAAACCTGTGGGTGAATATTTGGCAGTAAATATATTTACTGTGGAACCATTGCAAGGATACCAATATGACTGAAGATTCTTTTCCTTTTATAAATACTAGGGGAGAACGCTCCTTTCGGAGCTCCTTGGAGGGGCTGATCAAGTTTTTAAAAAGCAACCAACCCCACAACAATGCCGAGTTTGTTTATAGTTGACATTGTTGATGACGTAATTTATTGACGACGACGAAATCACAAATTTTTATAGTAGAGAAGATGCGACGTGCTGCTTCTGGAGCTGTGATCATGCAACTGGCTTGGTAGTGAAGCGTTATTTGTTTACTCGGCATTGTTGTGGAACACAACAATGCCGAGTATAAACAAATATCTGTTGACATTGTTGATTGATGACGTAATTTATTGACGACGACGAAATCACAAATTTTTATAACAGAAGATTATGTACACAATTGACAAATTCATATATTATACTAGGGAAGTCTGCAACATACACTTAACATATATTAACAATGAGAATACAGTTTTATCTTTTTGTATTTGAAAAGCATTAGTATGGTAAAAGTAATATAAAACATGGCATACTTGTCACATGTAAAATTACCGATCATGTCCAAACATTTATATTACTGGAATATGCAATGGCTTGGCTAGGCACAATCTATCACTCTTGACAGACATTCCATTGTCCTCTCTGAAATACAAAATGTTTCTTCTGTTCCTATCATAACTTGCATTAATAATAATTATGTTAACAATTTGCTTAATGCTGCAGTCATTCTCCCAATACTGTTCCTCTAGTTTTGCAACATGGCTACATTACCCTTCCCAGTCTTGCTGTGAAACAGGATTGCTTTGTCTGTAACCGCATAGCCTGCAAAGAAAACGCACTGGCCATAGTGGTCTTACATACAATGTTTCCCATACCAATTTGAGTATATTCAATTCATGGTAAATGAGAAACCTCATTACCAAGCTGTTTCAACTAGTCCACCCTGAAAATTTTATCTTTTGGTCTATGGGCTTCAACCAGTTCCATAAACATAATTTTCTCATTTGGATATCACAAGTTTCTCTGTAGTCCAATGTCAGCATGCTCTTTGAGGACAAGTCAGTTATTTTCAGATGTCTTCCAGGCAAAGCCCATTTCTTTTAGGAGTCTCTTTCAGTTTATTCCACCTCCAATTGATTTTCTCATGTAGAACTGGCATTTGTTTACACACTGTCATTAAGACTTTTTCTAACAGAAACTCTTGTATAACATTTCGTATAACTCCTACTGAAGTCATCAGTTACAACATTTCCAGTTTACTATGCCTGCAATAAAATGTTTCTTCTTCTAATGGTAATGTAAATAATACTGAGAACAAAAATTTAGATATTCACATAATAAAGGTAAATCTGAATTGTCACCCACACTTCTGCAATGAAAAATCACATGTTAGCAACAGCAAAAATTAAACAACAATCTTACCTTTTCTTGCCAATGTTCTTTATGGGCCATGTGGCCTTTCTTTACTCATTTTCCAAACCCCATAATGATGGCTTGGTTCACACCTGTTCCTTTCTATATAGGAACATGTGAACACTTATTTTGTGTTTCAGCATTTTAAAACTCAAATCCCCTTCTAATAATCTGCTTCCTTGATGTAGATCACTTTATCAGGTCTTCTTGACGATTCGCCTTGCTCTATTATTCAACAGAAAATGCAGTTTTCTTACAGCAGCAAGTTGTAGATGCTGTCTTCTAGGTTGTTGCAAAGTGTAGTCTGGTAGACGTTTATACCTATGTTTCAGAGGTGCTTGCTGCCTCCATCCTCAAGGCAATGTTTTTGAAAGATAGAAGTGTGGAGATGTGTGTGCAGTTTTCACATTGTCCTTCTCTCTGCACTAGGAAAACTTGCAAGTAAGCTGGTCCCATCATGCATGAAGCTCAGCAAATTCATACTAAGGCGTCTCAAACATAACCTCAGGCAATCTCAAAAACTACTATAACATTGACATGGATTCTGCCAATTGCAACAAGTGTCAACCATTATTACAAATATACAAATTATGGACCACAGATAAGAATGACAATGTTTTTGAAAGCTAAGAAAAGCGTGGAGATGAGCACATAGTACGGATCACTTTGTTCTTCAATCCGCGCTAGGATCTCACAAGTAACCTGGTCCTGTCAGTATACATACACAAATACAGTATATTCCGGTTAATTGGGCCATCGGTTAATTGGGGCAGCAGTTTATTTGGAACAAATCTTTTTTAACTCTTTACGTGGAACTTCGCATAACTGGGGCAGCCGCTTAATTGGGCCAAAGTGTTCTAGTCCCGCTGTGTCCAAATTAACCAGAATCCACTGTATTAGGATAAAAGTCTGCTCGCATTTAACAGAACGAATCACAACACATAATATGTATGAAGCTCACCAAATTCGTACCAAGGTGTCTGTAATACAATCTTAGACAATCTGGAACACGCCTGAAACATTAACAATTTACGTGTAATGACTCCTTTGTCAATTTCAAAATTTGTCGAACATTGCAACATCACAGATTATAGACCATAGAGACCCTAATAAGGAACTGAGGTTTTTACGGTGGTACGAAGATAACAGTCTTCATTCGATTTCACAGTTTATACAATTGGTGGTCTAATCGAGAATGTAACAGTGAGATTACGCAAGAGCCATCTATAATGATACATAGAACAATCAATTTACAGGAGAACATAGGCAGTATAGGCATGTTTGGTTCAGCTGACTTCGAATTAAATTTGGTGTATGGTGTAAAAGTTTTATTATTTGTGATTTAATTAGTAATAATCGATGCTGATGAAGTGTATGTATAGTGTATGGAATGACATGTTCTACATCCTTTGGTTGAGTCCTAAGAAGGATCTATGGAATGTAAATAAACTCTACTCTACTCTACTCTGCACGGAGTGAAACTGTGATCTTTGGCAGGTACAGGTGAGTGTTGTGTGTACGTATCAAATACAGTGTGTGTTTTCAGGATATTGTCGTTAAGGAAGGTTCTGTTAATCGTGATTTGTGTCAGATACATAATATCATTTGTGCTATTGTCAGCATATTACGTAGTAGCACTTCAGAAAGGTAGGTCGATAAGGAATTGATTGAAGGGTTTGGCCGCAACTGTGATAGTACTTTCAATGACATGTATTTATGTATGTTATGTTGGCAGATTGAAGTTAGGGGTTCAAGTATTCATCAACACAATGAGGAAGCAGAAATATTCTATGATGTTTAGAGCTAAGGACGTCTTTAATGAAGGGTAAGGTTGCCACAACTATTTCTGACTGGGTGGCAAGGGCTTGATTCCAGACATGGAATTTTTAATTATTCCATCATGGGCATAAGGCTTTGGGATACATTCAACCATGTGTTGAGTGGGCTCTGGGGACTGCCTTCTTAACTATGAAATTGATTGGAGCATGAAGCTAAACATGCACCTCCTAATAACGAAGTTAAGAATGGTTGAGTTTTACCAAGGTGAAGGGATAGCTTTTTCTTTCCACGTTTTGAGACTTATCTTGTGTCATTATGTTTCTGCACCAAACATGAGGTTCACTGTGTTTTTTCAGCTGTATGAGTCATTCTGTTCTAAGGAAAAAAACATGTTTTCTTGGGTTTGTCTGTAGAAGGTATTTAGTGGACTACCTCTTAATTTGTGCTGTCTTAACTGTTTCTCCAGCTTAACCACTATATTTCTCTTTTTTTCCCTCAGTTACAGTAATTATAACAGTAAGATTAATGTAGGTCTAATTTCTTTTATTTTTGTATGAGTGCATTTACCTATTATATTTTTGCCTCTTCATAAGACAGATTTTTGTGTGGTTTTAAATTAAATATCTTGATTATAATAGTCTTACTCTTAACAAAGCATTTTAGGGTCATCAGATTAAGTGGGATAAGATGGGCAGGGCATGCATGTTCTGTTCTGTTCTAAAGAAAGGGCTTAATTTTGTAGAGACCACTTCAATGTTTAAATTGGATATGGCGTATGTAGCAGAATTTGTGATATCAGGACTCCCTTAGGATACGATCATTTGGAAAAGTTAAAACCTTCTGTTCAGAACAAAATGTTGGAGTCCAAGGCTTAAAAATCTTTGAAGCAAGCAGGAATAAACTCACCAGATTCAAATAATAGCAGCTGTTCAAATTGGGACAATACAAAAACATGGAGTTCCTCAAGGATTAGTACTTGCTCCTCATATAATGATTAACTGAGAACCATAATCTCTCAGTCTAAATCCATACTTTTTGCAGATGATACTAACACTATTTTACATCCAGAAATTGACTGCTTCCATACGTGCAAGAATGATGTCTTTGCTAGCTTGAACAAATGGGTTAAAGCCAATAAACTTGTATTAAATTTTGACAAACAAATTTCATGAAATGTTTTACTACCAAGAAAAATTGTGTTAATCTAGGTACAGACTATGAAGATAAGAAGATGAAACAAATGAAGAAGTAGAAACATCTGAATTTCTTGGCCTACAAATTGACAATAACTTTAATTAGAAAAATATATTCAATACATTATCCCTAAACTAAGTTCAGCTTAATTTGCTATGAAGACTTCAGTATCATTCATGGAAAGAGAAACTTTAAGATTAGTCTACTTAGCTTACTTCCATTTGAATATTTTGTAAGGAATTATTTTCTGGGGAAACTCAACAGACAGCAGAAAAGTATTTTAAATTAGAAAAGAGAATCATTAGAATAATGGCAGGCACTAAAAGGAGAGCCTCATGTGGGGAATTGTTTATAAAATGTTGTATTCTTCCACTAACCAGCATATTCTTGGTCTCATTATTATCATTTGTAATACACAGCATAGAAAATTTTCAAACAAACTCAGACATCCACAATATAAGTACAAGATAAAGATATAACCACTTGCCAAACACTAAATTCACTACGTATCAAAATGCAGGTTACTGTACTGGAATTAAGCTATTCAATAATCTTCCCTCCGCTATAAAAAGTCTGAATTATGATATAAAGAAGTTTAAGGCAGCACTAAAAGGTATCTTCTATCTCACCCCTACTCCATAGAAGAATCTACCACAACCAAAATTCTCAGCTGTTATAAATACATGTAAGGAACAGTGGTTATGCTTTCTTGTGTAATATTTTTGTGGTAACACTGTAGCTGAATGTAAATTACTTCATATCTGTGTAATTTATAATTGTATTAGAAACAAGTATTGTATTTGTCCTGTGGGTTGGGCCTATGAAGGATCTGTGGATTGTAAGTAAATTATATTCTATTCTGTTCTATACAAAAAATTCTCCACTACAGACATATTATTTACGTGTAGTTTAAATATTCATTATATAGTTAGGTGCCGGGGTAGCTCAGCCAGTGTAGTTACTGACTATGGACTGGGTGACCATTGTTTTGATCCCCAACAGGGGCAGAGGACTTTTCCTTAGCCTCTGCATTCAGACAGGCTCTGAGTTCCACCCAGCATCCTGTCCAATGGGTACCAGGGTCCTTTCCCAGGGATAAAGCACAGCCAGGGCACAATGCTGACCACTCTCACCTACCTAGTGCTGAGGTTAAGAATGAGTAGGAGCTACACCTTCTCTCCCCCCAAGCACCTACAATGTGTATAGCAGGCTAGCTTTACTTTTTTGCTTTTTTATGATATAAAAAGTTTGATGTAAAAATTGTATATCTTAATGAGATTTATACCAAGTTTTGCATGGTGTACATTTTTGGTAAAAGTGTTGAAGTTTACATTATGGGTTTGCTTGATTTATAGTGGGGGGAATGATGTGTAACAAAACAAATATCTGACAACTATACTGTAGCCTCTAATACAAAATTTAATATCAATATAGAAACTGGTCTTCTGGCTTTTGATGCCTTGCAGTCTTGTAGGTTGCTTCCAGTGTCAGGGTAGAAGATGGAGGTGATGTGTCCTTACAAAATGTTGGTAAATGCATAGAGGACAATCCAGGAGACTGCAATCCACATTTTATTGCCATGAAAAATTTGTATCCTGTGTAACTGAATTGTGTTCCATAGCTTACAGAAAGACTCTGTAGCACACTTGGTCTGTGCTTAGAATTAAGGACTGTGCAGTGATGAATTCTGGATGCGTTGAGCTCTGTGTGCTTGCGTTATATTTCCTGTCATCTTTTTTATGATGTTTACACATGGGTGAGTGTGATTACCCATGCAAACAGTTGAGAACACATTCAGGTTTTGTGCAGTTGTCCTGATCTAAGTTGTACATAGTGCACTTACCTTAAGTCTCTATACAATTAAGTGTTGCTTACGTGAATGTGAATGTACATATAAATACTGCAGTGGGATTTGTACAGGTCTGTAGATGAGTACTTTGATCATTAGAGATTTCTGTTTCGTTGTTTGTAGTATGTTATGATAAAAATATTTTTAGAGTCTGATGTACTTGTATTCAAATTGCAATGTTTATCACAGAGTGTTTAATTTGGCAGAACCTCAGTTGATTTATTAGTTGGATACAGGTAAGAGATGGAGTGATTTTATAATTCCATTCTGTAGTTAATTTTCAGAAGATGCTTGCCTGCTTACTTTAACACACATAACAAAGAAATTCTTCTGGTTTACATTAATCAAAATAACATTTAAAACTTTTATTTATGTGGTTTGAAGTTTTCTCTGTTAAATATCTGGTTTGGAAATATGGCATAGGATTTAGCATTTTTATTTATCCACTTTCTGTGTTCTACTGGCCATCACTTTTCACTCGCATCGTTGTAAAAATTATTGCAATTGAGTTACTTGTATGGAACTTCACAAACAAAGTTGTTCACTCATAAGATTCAATGCAAGTTTAATCATGCAGCCCGACTTTCCCTAGCAATACTAAACTTTCTTTCTGGAGAAGGGTGGATGAGAGCGTCCGCAAGCTTCAAAACTATCAACACTTGACATCTACCACAGATTTTAGATATTCAAGTTCTATAGTAAAATATTTGCAGTATTTATTTTAATATCCAGATTTCCTTTTTTAAATTTAGATAGGAATCTGTTTCACTTCCTGTACTATCTTTTCTCATGTGGACAAAGTATCTTCCATATTTCTTCTGCTTCACATACTAATTGTGCATCTAATATAAAATTACACGTGGCACTCCTGTAGTATAGTTTTACTGATTTGCCAGCTTTTGTAAATGTTAAAAATTCTGTCAAACTTAGTTTTGGTTAATGTTAATGCTGTCAGGCAGAGTGAGTGAATTGGAACAAAGTGTAAATTTTTTGCCATCATTTTTGTGTTGAACCTGTATTGTACAAGAATGGGGAATTTAAAATATGGTGCTATGAGGCTGCCATCTGGACTCTTGACTCTGGGGTTCAGTAGTCTGATGGTGCTACTGTGGCACACCTTGTCTGGGTATGTCATGACACATGACTGTTAAAGGTTGAGACAGATTTGTATTGTGCTGATGTAGTTTAAAATGCATGTTGCAGGAGAAGGTTGGTTTAGTGTAGTTTCACATTGTTGTGCAGCATGTGTTTTTATGTTCTTTGTTGCAATGCTGTAACAATTTTGAGATTGTTGTCCACTAAAAATGTACATTCACCTTGTATATAAATACCATCTCTGTCTTTTGGGCACAGTAAAAGGCCAGATATGTGCCCCACTGATTCTAAATTGTTGTTCTGTTTTAGTGAATACAAATACTATTGTTATTAGTATTTAATGTCCCATTTCTCTGTTTGGATGGAAGATTGCACATTGAGGTGTAACATAGTTCATGAAATTGTAAATACAGCAACATTTTTTGCATGGCAGTTGAGTGGAATATAGGTTATTTAAAGATGCCATGTCAACTGTATAAGTTATTTAATTTGAATTATGACAAGAGAATCACATTTGGTCAATGTTCAGTAATTGAAGAGGAAGTGTTATGACCTACCTCAGAATTATATTCTGGCATTTGTCTGGATGGACTAAGAAAAATTATGAAAATCTGTAGCTCTGGAATATGCACACATTACCCATCAGTCCTGTTAGTTGAGGTTGTAATGGATAGTGTAGGTAGAATGAATTTATGGATTAAATTTGAGTAAGTTTCTATCAGTACCACAGGGCATGACATATATTTGTCATTGTCCTGTTATGTATAAACCAGGCACCTCAATACGAGCTTGATGCATTACCACATGGGCTAACTTGCTTGCTTGCAATTAAATAACAATCATTACTGGTGATTTTATTAATTTAACAGGAGTCATATGCATTACTGCTGTGCCAGTTGACTCCATAATTTGTTTGTGATTGCGTGGCACCAGGACTATGTCCGTGTGTGTAGTATGTTATTTGTATTACAGACAGGAGGAAGAGTTAGCTGGCATCAAGGATCAGCTGGCTATTGTGCAGGCCAAGCTGAGTTCTGGCGAGAATGCCGTTACAGAATCCTTTTAAACATTGTTTTATTAACAGCTTAGTCAAAATGACCGTGGAACGACAGAATAGTACAGGAGGAGGCAGGAAAGAAACTTGAGATAATAACAAAGTTCAAGTGGTTTTTGAACTTGCCTTGGCATCAAAATTGCCACTTGTTTATGTTGGTATGGAAAAGGAGATAGTATCAATAAAGGAACAAAGCTGAAGTATTTTCGTGTTGATTACAACAGCCATGAGTTTGCATGAATGAGTGAGAAATTATGTTATGAGTGCTTTTACAGTAAGTTAGTGCTAATGGACAGTCTTATAATTCTACACAGTCACTGTATTACTCTTCCACATAATGCTCATAAGATTTTCCTTCAGGGCCAAAACTGTGGTACATGGTTGCAGGAATATTGAAACATCAGTACAAAGTGTGCATTCTACATAATCTGAAAAAAAGGCAGTGTAGGCGTGCAAACATTTCCAATACTTTAGTCTGAAAGGATACTGTTTGAAATTGTTTACTTGTATATGAATGTGAAACCAGTTCTGCTGTATGAATCAGTAAATGAAAGTGTTGTTGAAGTTGAATGTGAGGAGTCTTGGTGGAAGAAAATGAGGACAGGGCGGTGGATGATCGTAGAATTGATGGTCCCGCAACTTCAGTTACAGTATCGTAGTTGATGGATACCATCACAAAAGATGAATTTGAGGAGCAGGATCTTGCTGTTAGTAGTTGCGGCAATAAGGAGCTTGTGATGAATGTAAAAATGGTACACAGTGAAGCTCTGCAACACATTGAGAAGCTGTTGGAATACTTTCAGAAGTGGGATGACACAGTAATGTAATGATATGTGGAGATGTTGTTAGATGACAAAGCTGCATTCTGTTGTGAAGAATGTAGGAATAAATCTCCATACCTGTCTCTCATCGTAGGCTGTCTGTTCAAGAGAGGGTCAGACTAAGATTTGAGGTTTCCATGACAATGTGAAAGTGAAAATCAGCGATTTTATGGGTTGTTATACCATGTAGTATTTTGGCTGTGCACCGGTATTTTAGAGAAATGTCACTGCCTCCATTATCATGGCATAAGAGAGATTGATGCTTGCTTATGTGTACACGAAATAAAGACAATGCAATCATGAGCTTTGTTTTCTAACTGCTCGGTTTATTCTTCTGTTCCTGTCATCGTTTTGTGAGGTTAATGTGTCATACTGAAAATGAAAATTCTCAATGTTTGTTTTCTGCCGTAGCATTTTATGAAACATATTGCTGTTAATATCAAAATATGGTAGCTGACCAATTGCAGTCCATTGTTTCATGGTGTTGGGCAAACCAAACAATGAATTTTATAAACACTGAGTTGTAAAGTGCTGAAGAGTATGCACAAATAATTGAAAACAATCTAAATCTACACAACAACAAATTTTAACAATTTTTTATAATACGTAAGAAATAAACCGTTTTTAACTATATTGGTCACTCCATTTTCAGAGCTATAAATGGCAGTGAAATAGTTGTAACATGTACTTTTTTTTAAGATTGCTGTCTTCTGGGTTGCACCGTGTAGTCCGGTAGAAGTTTACTGACGTTTCAGAGGCCCTTGGCTGCCTCCATCATCAGCCCCTGATGCAGCAAGGACCTCTGAAACTTCAGTAAACTTCTACCAGACTACACTGCGCAACAACCCAGAAGATAACCATCTTCAGACTCACTGCTATGAAAACCTCAAATCCTACACATAATTTTTTGTTGTTGTATGCAGAACGTATCACTTGGTACACAATTTGATATAATGTACATATTTAAATGATGAGCTTTTATTTGCTAATGAACTGTCATATAGTTACATTATTATTGATACAAAGAAAAGAATGGAAAATACAAAAGGGGAACAAAAAATTTTTTTTCTCAAAACTCGGTGCATGTGAAGCTCAGGTATTGAAGGCTTTTTGTTCCTTTTATGTAACAAAAGTGTCTTTAAAGTTTGTTTAGACTGTGATAACTGAAATCTTGGATGAACAGCATATTGTGGCTCTGAATCGTGATAAGGGTCTTGCATTTAGAATATTCTAACGGTCTAAGTACTAACAGAGTTGAAGGTTGAAGTGTGTACAGAGAAATCTATAGTTCAGGCTTTGGCCGTCTGATTGAGGCCATTCATCTCTTGCAGAACATGAGTCTTTTCTTAATTCTCGTTGCTCTAGAATTGAGTAGAATGATGATAAGTTTCTTAATTTATGTTGTAATTTTTGTGAGTTTTCTGCAGCTGGCATATCTGCATTTTGTAATATTGCAGAATTGCTCCCTGGAGGGAGAGATAAATAGCTATGACAGCAGAGGAGCTAAGTATAAATATTTAATTCCTGAGTAATTCATATTCAAATAAGAATTCAGTGTCCTTTGTTGCCTGTGTTGATTCTTTGGAGGATGATACTGAAATAGTTAATTCTGTGGTGTAATCATTACAGTAATTTGCTTAGCAGTTTGGGACTGAAACAGCTGGATTACTACTACACTTTTTATAAACAAACATTTGACAGATGTAAATATGAAGTTATGTATATATTCATTTTGTAAACACATTTTATTATTCCTTAATATTGCCAATGTGCATGAGGCAAACCTTATGCAAGGGTGGGTGCGCTCATCACGTGTTCTTGCACTGGCTGAGCATGACAACAACTATGCAGTGTTTGTGTTCATGAGCTCACGTATGCCTCCTCAGCTGATTTCTGACCTGGCAATAGAAAGAGTACTTCCTGTCGATGCAGATTTCGGATGTGAGATTGGTGAGTATGTGAAGTCCTTTTGCCCTAGTTTTTGTGTAAGAAATGCTTTGTGCAATGTGATGCAGTAGTGAAGATATTTTGATTGTTCTTTACACAGCGAACTCCAATTCTGTCCCATTATTTTACATACACTTGACACATACAACTTGAGCAGATGTTGAGAATGACAGTTTTCTTTCGGAATGTTATATCAGTCTGTAGAATTTAATTTTATGTATGGGCTAATTTTGTTCATTGTTTGATATCGTAACTGTAAATTGTTATATGAACTGGTCTATTAATTGACTAGGTTATATGTTTGGGATTGACTTGGATTTCACGTTTCCAGAAACAGTATGTTTACTAGCCTGTTTGAACTGGTTCACTAAATATCTTGTAGAATATGTAAAAAAATCTTGATTGTGAGACCTGTCATTTTGAACATTATAATTTTGGAAGTGGTAGTGTCTGGAGAGAATCAATATGTATTTGCAGTTCTGAACTAATGCAGGGTTAGTCATGTAAAAATTCCACATGCTGGACACTTGTACACTTTTCTAAAAGGAATGCTTTATGCATATACAAAATATTACAGCTTGAACATATTGCAGGCTTGAAAGTGAGGGTATTGTTCATTCCTTGCATGTGGTGTATTTAATTGTATAGCACTGTTATGTGATCACATATTACACCCTATGACCTAGATAAGAAAGCAACATTAACCTGCCCTTTTAAATACAGTTGCTCTTTACAACTGGAATAGATCGGGGATGATATTCTTCACATTTTATAAAAAATAAGCCTAAAGCCGGCTACACACGTTGAGGTATACCTGAGAGGCGCGTCTGTTCAGGCATACCTGACAGGTATACCTGTACGTGTGTAGCCAGCTTTACAGTTGAGTCACACAGGTATCTCTTGCGCTTATAGCATGACTTATTTGTTTGTGAAAAATGCTACACCAGTCTGTCAGTTATTGTGGAGTGGAATATCCAGTTTTCAGATGAACTAGTGTACATCTTAATATAAAGTGCAGTGCCCAGCTCATCTGTTTGTGTGCTGTATCTCTCGCCTTTTTACCCTGTTTAATAACCTTAAAGGATGTGTTTGTCACGCTTGAAACATCTCTCTCTTTCCACACCATGCTTCCATTTTGCAATTGGTTCATGAGTTGCATCAAAGAGGGTGATAAACCTGCTCTGTGTGCAGCCAGGTTTAGCATGAATGTGAAAGTGGGATTTTGTTGAAACTTCTGAGATTTTTACGGTTGTTTGGTGTGATTTACTTTTGAGAGTATGTAACAGTCAGTTACCATATCATGGTAAAAAATATTTCCAGACAGTGAGGAACATGGACACTTGGTAACAGTTCTGCAGCCATCTTGAAACATGCAGATGATTGTGAGAATGTCAGCATTGAGAATAGTGAACAGTAGTGTGAAGTTTATATAGTCCTAGATATGAGGCACTGACCAACATGGCTGGAGAGTTCAAACATATGAAAGTGAAAAAGAAGAGACAGGTTTCATTCCTGAAAACAAGTTGGCTTTTCAACTGCTCTTTGGTCAATTGAAGGATTACTTCAATATGTGGAAGAGAACACATTTTTATGACAGACTGGTGTTATGTAGACTCTGGATCAGCACCTAGAACTCTAGAGCAAATTATTATTTTATTTTTTAGATTGTCTGTTGTTTTGAAGTGTCTTACAGTGCTGCATATAATTGGGAGTTTACTGTTATTATTTAGTATTCTGTCTGAGGACAGGTCCATATGAACAGGATCCTTCCTTCCTTTTCTCGGACTGGGACCTTTTCATATACGTTCTTGGCAGATGATCCAGAAGTGGTTTGCCATTGCCTTCTTCTGTGTGTATGGAGTATGGAGTAATTGTTGGGATGCCACGGAGAAACCGGGGAAGCCCCCGGAGGAAAACTCCGTGTTGCCTAGACCACGGCCTTGCCCAACACAAGTTATAAATTCGGGCACCACCGGGAATCGAACCCGAGACCCCAGGATTACAAGTCCAGCTGAAGAGTAACTGTAAACCATTGTACTTGAATACACAGCTAAAGAGTTGAAGATATATCATGAAGTCATTACTTCCTCATTTTCCTGTGTATATTTGCGTGATTCCATTTGTTTCCCTTCCTACTCTGTCCTAGTTTTTGATGAAGAAGTGCGTTCTGCTATGTTATGGCTTATGACCAGGTGAAATATGTTACATCAGAGTGGAAGCTTATATTAATTTAAATATTGTAGACAATATCAGTGAATTATTGAAAAGATGGAAAATTACATTTTCCATTTTACCTGCACACTGTACTAAATTTCTTCCTTTTTTGTGATTACATTTTATTCCTGTCAGTAATTTTCCTTTCTGACTTTATAATAATGGAAAGTGTCGTTTTTTTCAGTCTTTTATGGATTATCCTTCCTCTATGATATTATAAGGCTTCATGTAAGAAATGTTCCTGAGTGTTGACAGTTTTTTGTCATTGTCACAGTTTCTCTGTTAATTAATGGTAAAATCTGCTGCTGCTAGATGAAACCTGATTAATATTTTTTACTTATTCACATTTAGATGAGTTCATGAATTTGCTGGATCTTTTGTCATCTTTAATACCGTCTGTTTTGAAATCATATCCCCCACAAAACCTGTGGTCTACTCATTGTTACCTTTGTTTCATAATTTTCTAATGTTCCCATTTTTTTCAGATTTACTGAAAAATGTATTGTCAATTCTTTTCTGACAGTCTGACACGAAACTAATTAAAACTAATTTTTCCTGCTTTTTTTAGAAGAAAGATTCATATAATAATCAGACTTCATATATCATACAAAAAATGTGCACTTGTGTGATGTAGGCCTGTGGTGGAAATCTAGTAGCAGTAAAATGTTTAAATAAAGTTTTGTGGCTTCTTTCTGAAAATCATTTCTTGTACAGATTGTTGAAATAATATTTTAAAGCAGTCGCTGATCAATCAACTTACAAGTCTCATGTTTCTAAATTCAGGTGCTAGTTGCTGTCTCACTTTTTGCCGGCTTGGAATTTGTGTGCGTGAGTGATTGAGTGACTTGATATGCTGTACTAAAATTACATGTGCTGTTGCAGAGTCAGACATTAGAGATGAAGATGGGGTTGTTGTGTATGTCAACATATCCTCACACAAACTCAAGCTGTTGTTTGAGATGGTTCCTGGTATGAAAACCAACAACTTTGTAGGAGAGATCTTCCGTGCAGAAGGTGATAACAGGAAAACACATATTTTACATGTTTTGAAGTATATTGAACTGTTTCTCGGAAATATGAAAAATATAATGTTATAAGTAAGACTGCCTTTATGGATCTTTCAATAATGAAATGATAAGTCCACATTTAGAATGCCATTGCCAATGTCATTAAGTCAAGTCACATTTGTTTGAGCATCTGTGTCATGAGTTGGCAGCACCTTAAGTAAAAATCTGTGATTCATGTAAATCTTTATTAGAGTACAGAAACTTTCTTTAAATGTTTACTTTTGATTGAAATCACTGACTATACATAATTAGTCATAGTTAAGATCAGTTTCTTTCTGTTTATGTATTACCTTGAAAGAATATGAAGTCCCAAGTATGGTACCTCAATAAATGGCAAGTCTAATCATAAGGTTGCTATGTTCCAAATTTTTACTTAAGACTTTTCATTAGAATTTATTCCACCTGTAATGGGAATGTCATTTTGACATGAGTATTTTCTTCAGAGCTCCATTCATTTAAGCGAGCTACACCATAAAAATGTGAGGTAACGTTTGAATAATAGAAGTTATCAGAGAGTCTTTAGTACCCCTTGTACATGTTGAAAGAATGAGCTGTGTTAGGATCCCCGTACATTACAAAACATCAAACCCAGAAGCAGAACATTCTTAAGATGTCTAAAAGGATGAAGGTTTCTGTTTTAAATACTTGCAGTAGCTAAGTTAGGCCTAATACATGGTAGGATGGTGGTTATTGTTATGCTATCACGCAATCTTGTGAGCGGTTACCATCATTTTAGAGAACCAGAAAATGGGGACAGTATGTTCCTCAGAAACAATGATAACCACCTACAAGACTACATGGCATCATAACCCAGAATACAATACAAATCTTCACCTTGATGGAAACCACAATGATTATTATTGTGTATGGTCTTTGAACACAGTTATTATACAGGTTATGTAATGAGTGATAATTATTCAAAATGTACATGCTTGGGTACACATTCCATAGCAATAAAGTCATGTAATAAAGAGCACTAATGAAAGACTTCTTTTATGCTACAGCTATCAAGTGGGTCACCTTGTTACTGGTCTCAGGTCTCCTGAAGCATGGCATTACAGCTGGGTTGCTGAAACTGTGCGATATTTGTGTTGCAGTGTTAAGAAAAAGACGAAGACCACCACCAGAGTTTCAGTGGCTACACAAATACGCATCAGGTGCGGGATCCACACACAACAGTGGAAGCAGCTGCCCAGGAATGGATAACGCAGTTGGTGACTCAATGGAGCGAGGTGTTGATGGGCTTACAATACAGGATGAATCTATTGCAGATACTGTAAGTGCTTTTCATTCATTCATTAAAATAATGGTTGCACAGTATGACATTATGAACACTGTGAAGTGACAGTTTTATAATTGTAATACGCTACTGTTTTTATATGGGTTCACAGTTGTTAGGAAGCCCAGAGATTTCTGTCCCTCGCCAGAGTATTGCTAAGGGCGCTACACCCATTGCAGCGCGAGAGATTGTTATCAAGTACCAGATGGCCATGAGGGAACAGCACTACACATACACACAAGCATTAAGGTAAATGTTCTATTTATTTATTTATAGTTTATTTAGTGAAGCTTTTTCATAATTCATACTATATAGTGTCGAGGTAAGTGTTCTGACATCGTGTTTCTGCAGCGGTGCCTTCTGTATGGGCTGGAGTAGGAGACAGTTGCTGTTATTGTGAATTAATAACCAGTCCTTTAGATTTAACTTGTATATGTTTATAATCACAGAAGAAGGCAATGGCAAACCACTTCTGGATCATCTGCCAAGAACGTATATGAACAGGTCCCAGTCCGAGAAAAGGATGGAAGGATCCTGTTCATATGGACCTGTCGTCAGACAGAACACTAAATAATAATAATGTTTATAATTTGATTATTGGGGCACAATGTTGAAAGGAATGAAGAACTATTCATAACTGTAAATTTACCCATTAATAGATTTTATAAAACTATAGAAGTAATTGGAGAATTTGTCATGCTCTCTGAAACAGGGATCAGCTCTGAAATAGCTGTAACAGGCTTTAGTCTCAACATGGCAACGTAAAATAGAGAATGAATGGGCCAGACAAATATTGAGGCAGAAAAATTAGAATGGGTATGACAGAGGAAGGATGGGAAATATAGATGACCAGGAAGATGGCTTCTTCTGGGTTGTTGTGCCATGTAATCTGGTAGATGTTAACTGACATTTTAGAGTGCTTCTTGCATCCGTCATCAGGGCAGTGGCATACTCACTGCTATGAGAACCTGAAATCTCACATAAATAACTGAAACATAGTTTAACAAACATAATTTGTTACATGCAGTGGTGTGTAGAAGAAATTCATGAAACACTGAAAGGAAAGAATTTTAAGGAAGAAGACTGAATTTGTTGACAGTTATGAAGTACAAAAAAAAAAAAACTGTGAATAGGAATACAGAAATTAGAAATACATTTACCCACTTGCAGTGTTTAAGTTAGTGGAAACAATTTGTGGATATAAAAGTATTTGTATGAAGTGTTGTATTAGACCATAGGCATGTCGATTCTGTTAAATGGCTAATATATTTAAGTTATGTCTGTAAAGCCTTGGTTGTGAATACTACAAGAGACAAAGAAGAAGGTATACCAGAGGAAATAATTGTGTACCACTTAACCTTGCAGGGTGTATGTTGGGACGTGGAATGTGAATGGTCAGCCTCCCACAGTTGGAATATCGGAGTGGCTTGCTCAAGATCCTGATCCTCCAGACATTTATGCTATTGGATTCCAGGAGCTTGACCTCAGCAAAGAGGCATTTCTTTTCAATGACACGCCCCGTGAGGAGGAGTGGCAGTGAGTTACCAACCTTCATAGTGGTACCAAAATTGACATTGTAGTTCATACAGTTTTGTGTGAAGAACATTAGAATAGTAAAGTTTGTTATTACTCCAGAGCTTGGTTACATCCTGTCAAAGAGTCCACCATTTTTAACCTTTTATATTTATTTTCCGTTACATATAGTGTTTGAGATTTAAGGTTTTCATGGTGGTGAAAATCAGAGCTTGTGTCATCTGGGTTATGATGTGATGTAGTAGTCTTGCAGGTGGTTACCAACATACATAGGGATGAGTCGCCTCCATCTTTAAGTGTAGGAGGTGCTGACTATGGGGGGTGGTATTTTCCTTTGAAATGTTGGCATTACCTTCTAGACTGCATTGCGTCACAATCAGGAAAACTAATTCCAAACAGTGTGTCTACAAGTAAATTTGTTGTGTGTCTGGTTCAATCTGTTGCATTTTAAAGCTCAGCCTTGTGTAGATTGCATGGGGACTGCAGTGTAAACTCCTCAGAGTACAATGAAGAATTCTGTTTTTTGTAAGTCTTGCAACCATGGTTTGTAATTGTATTTTCTATGTAGGGCACAACAATCCTTCAGGGTTAGCTTTTGGACTAATTATATTGAGATGTTTGTGTTATTTTTCATAATAAACTTTTGAGTCAGTAAGCCCCTAAGAAATGTTGGTAAACTGCTATGAGACTACACTGTGTAATGTCCCAGAAGGCTGTCACCTTTGTGTCTTGCTGATGTGTGAACCTGAAATGTCATTAAGTGTTACATCTGCCAATATTTTAATGCATGGAAATGAAAGGGGTACATGCCAATATTTTTCCAAATTTGACATTTTTTTTATGGAATACCATTCTTTAAGTGTGGACTTATAAGAAAATTTTCTTGTTCATATCTGACTGACAGATTGTAAGAGAAGGTCGTGTGTCGTTGACTTGTGCCATTTTCATAACTACAGCTATATTCTGGTGGTATAGAATTGAACTACTAATGCTAAATAGAAACTGCAAAATTTGCCCTCACATTACTGAGCATTTTTTTAAAATTTTTACCAGTTATGTGTGTGGAATAAATGGTCTCATTGTCATTTGGTGTTTACACTAGAAGAATGTTACAGAAATTTATTGAGCAGTCAAGCAAAAAGGAAGTTTTCAGTAACCATGTGCAGTGAAATCGGCATATAAGTATAAGCGTTAGTGGCCAGAATTTTTATAAAAGAACACCAAGTCTGTACGCTTGTAGGGTAAAGCTGTTCAAATGACCCTGAAAGTTATTCTTTTTATTAGTGTAAACAGAGATTATTTATAACATTAACCCCATAAAATATATCATTGGTTTCCAATAAAATATCTATTGGAATGGAAAATATATTTCTGTTTTATGATTCAGATGTACCAGATGAATCCTTCTGTGTACATACTTAAGTTTGTTTGACACAACTTAAGCGAGTTCAATTCATATCTTTAGATCTGTTCATATTTACTGTTAAAAATGTGTAGTATTTTTGCACCATCTAGTATAATAAAGTTTACAAAGAAAATGTACCACAGAGACTACATTGAGTTGCTCAGGTAACTAGGAGTTGAAATTTATGATTTTCAAAGTGTTTAAGTTCTCAGGCAGTGCTTCATACCCTCAACAGTTTATACAATGTCACTCTCGAAGAGGTAAACAGTTCTTGAAGATTATGTGTAGAAATTAAACAAACAATTACTTGAAAATTGTAAACTATAAAATAAAACCTGAAGTTAGTGTTGTGACTCTGTGTGTGGCAGGGAGGCAGTATTAAATGGACTACACAAAAAGGCGCGATACCACAAGGTCGCTCTTGTGAGACTGGTTGGCATGATGCTGCTTGTGTTTGTGCAGGAGCAGCATGCGGCTTATGTCAGAGCCGTAGCCACAGAGACTGTTGGTACTGGCATCATGGGCAAAATGGTATGTGCTAGAGCAGTGGTTCCCAAAACTATGCTCTTGCGGAGCACTGGTGTCTCATGAGCTGGACCAAGGTGTTCTTCCTCAGAAATCTAGTAACGGTGGTCTTTCACAGTTTGAAGAAAGTGTAAATCGAATTCTATCTGTTTTACATTCTTTTGGTAATCATTAATGTAAGAGTCATCTGTGCGACCAGGTTTCAGCTAATTCCATGTGTTGCAGGTTTTGTGTCTTTGTTGCCAACACAGATATTTATGCAGGCAGCTGTGTAATGTGTTTGGGTTTCTTAACAGTGAATAATTTGCTGTAATTTATTGGGCTTCATCTAACACCATTATTTTATTAAAATGGAACATTTTGATCATTTTTAGACAAGGGTAACCTAATCTGAAGGATTTGTTCGAAAAACCTAATCTTAATTGCTGGATAGTTTCCTATGCTTGGAAATGGAAACAGAGCTACTTTCTGATACTTTCATTTTAAGAAGACCAGTATTATATACTTTAAGGAATTATAACAAATCGTGATATAACTAAGTCAGAAATAGAATTTCTTTAACAGTTTGATACCTGCCAGTTGCTCTGTAATCGGGGAGTGAGTTTGTTGGTTGGTTATGATTGTGTGATTGTTGGTTGTTGCAGGGCAACAAGGGTGGTGTGGGTGTGCGCTTTGAGCTCCACAGTACTTCGTTATGTTTCGTTAACTCGCATCTTGCTGCACATGTGGAGGAGTACGAGCGCAGGAACCAGGACTACCATGACATCTGCTCACGGATGAGTTTCACACGCTTCTTGCCTCCCAAGGGCATCAACGATCATGAGTAAGTTGCCTTGAATGCTGAGTTTCATTTTTTAGTAAATTTGCTAAGGGCTTGAAGTACATAAAATTTAGTATATTCATGATTATCCATGTGTAAATAATTCAGTTTATGGATTATCCATATACTTTTTTCCTTTTAATGTGCTTGTTCAATATTGCAGGTTTATAAACATTAACATTGCTGTAAATATAGATACTTGTAAACTGAGCTTTCATCTTTTGCTCATGTTTACCAACACGTTTCTACCTTTCTGTCTTGTGGAAGTCTCATATTCCATGATTTGTTAAGGGCTTTAGACTGTACTATATTCTTCTGTGGTTCTGTTTACAATTGTACGAGGTGCGATCGGAAAGTTTCAAGACTGCGTGTATAAAAACCCGTACACTTATCTCAGGTATTAAATTCATCCATCACCCTTGAAGTAGTTCCCCTGGGAGTGAACACAACGATCCCAGCGCCGCTGCCAAGCCTGGAAGCATCCCTGGAAATCTTTCTTTGTCAGCCTGTCAAGCACCATCTGCGATTCTGCCTGAATCTCTTCTATCGTCTCAAATCTCCTTCCCTTTAGCTGAATTTTCAACTTTGGGAAGAGGAAGAAGTCACACGAAGCTAAATCCGGCGAATAAGGAGGGTGCAGGATGACGGCCATGGTGTTTGAGGCCAAAAACTGCCGAACTTTGAGGGCGGTGTGCGCTGGCGCGTTGTCATTATGCGTCGCATGTGGAGTTCTTCCTTTAGAATCAGCGGACAGGTCCCATAGCCTATCCCAACAATGCCGCACAAGTCGTTGATGGTACGACGTCGATCTTCGTAACAGTTTCGGGCGTTGTGCTCGAAGATGGTCGTCCAGAACGCTCGTCATCATCGACAGAGGTTCGGCCATTTTTAAAACGTGAATGCCACACAAAAGTTTGTGCACGACCCATTGCGGACTCCCCAAATGCTTGCTTTAGCATTTCACAGGTTTCCGTAGCCGTTTTGGCGAGTCTTTGACAAAATTTGATGCACACGCCATTCCGAAATCGCAGGAGGGTCGGTGTAATGCACTACCAAAACGCCCGTAACTAAGAAACAAATGCTAATTCGATGATGCCGGCTGGCACACTGATTCACTATGAATGTAGCCCGCCCCCCCTAGCGGCAGAAGCTCGTACTTATTTTCATGATGCTAAAGTGAGTTCTTCTTATGTCAGATGTTATGAGTTAAAAATAAAATAATTTTTGGTGTTTGTATTGTTTATGCCTTGTCTTAATTAGTCCAGATACTTCAGAATATATTGTGAATATTAAATACTATACAAATATACATGTTGAATTTTTGTTTTTGTAGTCAGGTGTATTGGCTGGGAGATCTGAATTATCGCATAACAGATTTGGACCCTCGGTTAGTGAAAGACTACATCGACCAAGGCAATTATCTGCCACTGCTGGAGTATGATCAACTCTGTCAGCAGCATAGTTTAAAAAATGTATATGCAGGCTACCAGGAGGGGAATATCACTTTCCGTCCTACATATAAATATGACCCAGGATCAGACAACTGGGATTCCAGGTACTCTAATCTGTGTTTCTAAGCTGATGTGTTGCATTCATTTCAAGTCCCTCTTTGTTTTCTCTGCACTACGTTTGCTGTTAACGTGACACGTTTATATAGGCTATAATTCTGTGTAAAGAATTTCCATATAATGAAGTCGAGCAACTGAATATTCTGACGTTTGCTACAGTGAAGTCTTTGTATACAGTTATTGCTATTTGATTCATGAAGTAGTTTTACAAAGTGTGCATTTAGTGATGTGTTTGGCCCATTCATTGCTGTGTCACGTTTACTGTTCTGGGTTCTTCTGCCTCTTTGTTTTAGCAAATCGTACTTAGACATCTAGTATTACTATCTGTATCTGTTTTATAATTTTAATTTATCACTGTGAAAATCAGAATGTGATATTATGCTCACTGTTCCATGGAAAATGTGGGAAAGGGAGCTTTTTACTCTGGCTGATGTATGTTTGTTTAATTTGCATTTCCATTGTAGCCTGTACAAAAAGCATCATCACTCAGAATGTCTTTTACAAAATAAAAAGTCAGTAATATTTGAAGATATCCGTCTTCTGGGTTATTGCGCTGTGTAGTCTGGTCGATGTTAACATCGACCAGACTACACAGCGCAACAACCCAGAAGACAGAAATCTTCAACTCTGATGATGGAGGCAGTATGACCTCTGAAACGTTGGTTAACATCGACCAGACTACACAGCGCAATAACCCAGAAGATGGATATCTTCATACTCACCGCTGTGAGAACCTCAAGTCTTACTCAGTAATATTTCATCAAACTCTGTAGTGAAATGTCTTACTTTTTATCTCATGTAAGCTGAAGCTGCTATTAAATCAATGTATTTTATCACTGTATCATATTTCGCTGATAGGATTGAAGTGTTTCCTTCTTTTGAAACAAAACATTCAAGTTATTGTCATCATAGCAAGATATTTGGAGATACAGTGAAACCTCTATCCATCGTTCCCGGAACTATCGTTTTCCCGGATGCATCGTCCGTTTTGTTCGGTCCCGAATACATCCCATATAAAATAATGTTACATTTTCCCGCTTCTATCGTTCCTCGAACTATCGTTTTATCGCATCGATCCTTAAAAAATCTTAGTCCCAGCACACAATTTTCCCGCAATGATCGTTTCTGAGAAATTAAAATGCTGGGTTTTGAGATAAATTA
>NW_019060198.1:154703-191778 GCF_000696155.1 Zootermopsis nevadensis
TTTTTTTTTAAATTTTTAATGCTTTCCCGCATCTATCGTTTTCCCGCATTCATCGTTTTTATTTCCCACCCCCGCCGAAAACGATGCATCGAGGTTTCACTGTACTTTAAAAAAATTTGAAGGTAAACCAGACATCATGCATTTGCAGTGTTACAGATGTGTAATGTTATGATATGGTGTGGAAGGGACATGTGGATAGATGAGGGTGTTTGTTTTGGGCCTTGAGTTGCAGTTATGTTAGTGGCCAAACAGATTTTGAAAGGTTAACAGGGATCACATTCAGCAGAGTTTAATTTAATTAATAATATTTATATCTTTATATGTACATATATTTACTGGGATTATAGGTGAATGACTTTGTTTGTGTGTAGCGAGAAGAATCGTGTACCAGCTTGGTGTGACCGTGTCCTGTGGAAGGGAGATGGAATTACACAAGTTGCATACAGGAGCCACCCTAAACTTCGTATTAGCGATCATAAACCAGTTAGTTCTCTCTTTGATTCTCAGGTAAGAATTATGTGATGTTAATTTGTAAATTTGGTGCATGGGTGGTGGATGGATTGGTGTATAGGTGGTTGGATGAGTTGAATCCATTATAAAAATTGATAGATGTCCTTGAAGTTTTCAACACTGTTAGTGGAAAATCATAAAATCTAGAAAATAAATTGAGAATTAATTACATTGTTTATTTTGAAAGCTTATTTAGAAACATGGGATCTTCCAACCAGACTGGGAGATGTTTTTCCTTTCTGTCATATTCACTCATCAGCCTCGTGTTTTTTGTCTTTTCACTGCCCTCATCTACGGGATTTAAGTGTCAGAAAGCTGATCTTAATACTTGTACATTCCCTTAGGCAAGGCCAAGGCCAAGGAATTAAGTGCTCCTTGTTTTAGATCATTTATGGACTGTTGATGTGTACCATGGTTTATAACTCTTCCATATGATCCTTTTATCATACTGCAAATGGGTGCCTGAACTAGTAGATTGGTGCAAATAGCCTTGGTAGCTGGTGCATATGTATACACACTACTACTGCTACTATTTGTTTACTTATTTGAGAGTTTGGCTGGGATGTACAGAGTAAACACTGTAAGTAGGCATATTATCCTCTTGTAATACAAGGCTAAGGATTTATAACTGCTGAAGTTAATTTTATGAATTATTGCTGTTACATGAATGTCTTAAAAACTATGGTTTTTTGTAGCTGTTACAAATTTTGTATTGAAATCTGGTGCTTTGTCTTCTCAGATCAGAGTAATAGACGCTGCTAAGTATCGAAAAATACACGAGGAAGTGATGAAAAAGTTAGATAAACTGGAGAATGAGTTTCTGCCCCAAGTGATGGTGGATAATACAGAAGTGATTTTTGACACCATCCGCTACCTGGAATCACAGACCCGCGACCTCATTATTGCAAACACAGGACAGGTTAGTGCACATTTTGCTGTAAACTAGGAGTCTAGTTTTGTGGTGGAATTGTAGTCTGATGTTGATCAAGAAAACTTCTAACAGATATTTGCTTATAATTTTTCATATGTATATTATTAATTTTAATGGAATTATATTTGTAAGATTTGAGGTTTTCACAGCGGTGAATATGAGGATTTCTGTCTTCTGGGTTGTTGCGCTGTGTAGACTGGTCGATGTTTACCAACGTTTCTGAGGTCATACTGCCTCCGTCATCAGAGCGATGAGTATGAAGATTTCTGTCTTCTGGGTTGTTGCGCTGTGTAGACTGGTCGATGTTTACCAACGTTTCTGAGGTCATACTGCCTCCGTCATCAGAGCGATGAGTATGAAGATTTCTGTCTTCTGGGTTGTTGCGCTGTGTAGACTGGTCGATGTTTACCAACGTTTCTGAGGTCATACTGCCTCCGTCATCAGAGCGATGAGTATGAAGATTTCTGTCTTCTGGGTTGTTGCGCTGTGTAGACTGGTCGATGTTTACCAACGTTTCTGAGGTCATACTGCCTCCGTCATCAGAGCGATGAGTATGAAGATTTCTGTCTTCTGGGTTGTTGCGCTGTGTAGACTGGTCGATGTTTACCAACGTTTCTGAGGTCATACTGCCTCCGTCATCAGAGCGATGAGTATGAAGATTTCTGTCTTCTGGGTTGTTGCGCTGTGTAGACTGGTCGATGTTTACCAACGTTTCTGAGGTCATACTGCCTCCGTCATCAGAGCGATGAGTATGAAGATTTCTGTCTTCTGGGTTGTTGCGCTGTGTAGACTGGTCGATGTTTACCAACGTTTCTGAGGTCATACTGCCTCCGTCATCAGAGCGATGAGTATGAAGATTTCTGTCTTCTGGGTTGTTGCGCTGTGTAGACTGGTCGATGTTTACCAACGTTTCTGAGGTCATACTGCCTCCGTCATCAGAGCGATGAGTATGAAGATTTCTGTCTTCTGGGTTGTTGCGCTGTGTAGACTGGTCGATGTTTACCAACGTTTCTGAGGTCATACTGCCTCCGTCATCAGAGCGATGAGTATGAAGATTTCTGTCTTCTGGGTTGTTGCGCTGTGTAGACTGGTCGATGTTTACCAACGTTTCTGAGGTCATACTGCCTCCGTCATCAGGGCGATGAATTATATTTAGTGGGAGCACAAGGGATGGAAAATAAAAGTAAAATTTATGTATGTAAGTTATGTGCAATATGTTGGTATTAATTATCCTTTTTTTTATTTCCTTTGTCTCTCAGAACCTAGACACTTGATCTTATGTGTTTGAACCTCTTGGCATGCTGATGTAAGTCCCCTCTGCTGGCCATTTTTTATCCCATCATAGCAAGTAATGTAATCTGTGTCATGGATTAATATTTGTGTGGTTGCGTGCACACATTAATGTAGTCTACAGGGAATGTCTGCAGAATTCTACTGTATTGTTGAATGTTAAAATTAATTCTGTGTTGATTCTTGCTTCATTATAATGCCAATTTTAGCTTTCAGTGTACTTGTATTATTCTACATGTACAAGTCTGATACATTTCTTATTTTATTTCCAGGTTCCAGTTACATTTGAATTCATCAAGAAGTTGGATGATTCAAGTTATTGCAAGGATTGGCTTAACATTGAGCCATACTCTGGATTTATTATGCCAGGTAATGTCTGGAAGTGTTGTAAGAGATGAGGTTCAGTTTGTTAAACTTTCAAGGGCTATACTGTTCTCTTTATGGATATTTTTATCCCTGGCTGGGCATGTTTGTGCTGAGAGAATTTTGCTGCATTAAAATCTTGGCCTTGTCCTTGCAGAGGAGGAAGCCTGGCTGCGATGTAAATGGAGATCCAGTCAGTGATAATGTAATTTTGTGGATGGGTGCTGTTTTCAATCATAATTCTGTTTTATGCTTTGTGAGTGTGTGCACGCGCACATGTGCACACACACAGGGTGAAAGAGAATTTATGCTCAAGCTTTCCATAGTATGATTCCTTTTTAAAAACCAATTTTAAAGTGTGGAAACATATCCTGTGACATTTGGTTTTCATAATGCACATTTATATCAAATGCTGCAAGCTCTCGTATGATCAAACCGTGGGTGCCTCGTAGTTAAGAGTCAGTGTTTGAAGCAGCCTCTGTCCATTTCAAGGCAAATGGCAGTGAACTGCATGGCATTCTCTTGAACATGCCTTAGTGTGTTGACATTAATCATTGTCGCAGCTGCTTGAAGTCTTGCCACGAGATCTTCGATAGTCCTGGGAGAGACTGCATAAATGTGCTTCAGGTGTTTATACTAGAAAAAGTCCATCAGAGTTAGATCTGATGACTGAGAAGGCCATATGATCTGCCATCCACTTTCACTCTCCTTTCTGGATATGTTGCGTTCAACTATTGCTTTGCATATTCCCCATAGTACACTGCAAATCTATCATGCTGAAACCACAGTCTCTGCCTCACAGCTGGAGGCACATCTTCAAGCAGCCCTGGTAGAAGAGTTTCCAGAAAATTATGATATCTTTCAGCAGTCGATCTGTTAGGTAGTAGGTAGGGGCCCATGACAATGTTCCTTGTGATACCGGCCCAAATGCTGATGCTGAAGTGGACTTTATGACCATGTTTGCAGTTAGCATGAGGATTGTCCTGTGTTCTGAGGTGAGTGTTGTGGACGTTGAACACACCTTTATGTGTGAAACACTCGGTTCACAGAATATTGTGTAAAAAGTGATCATCTGCAGCATGTTGATCTAGCCATTTGCAGAATTACATCCTTAGAGGATAATTGTCAAGAAACGTGCACTCCCAAAGTTGTGGTGTGGATGCAATTATTCATCTTGTAGTACTAGAGGATCTTGGGGTTGGGATAGTCCCAGTTCTTGTGTGACATCACGTGAGCTTCTCCATGGCTGTCAATCCTTGGTTGCAATTATGGATCTTTATTGGTTGGTGTTTATACAGTTGAGTCTTACAAAAATGGTGCTTCAGTCATAGAAACACGTCAGAATTTGGATGACTTTGACCAAAATATTGTAGGGCGTGTTCCATGACTATTCAGTCGCAGCTGAGCCCTGCTGTCTACTTTGTTTCTTGAGTACGACTAACAGTGCGCTTTATGTACCATTGTGACGAAGTAACACTGCTGAGAGGTGTGTTGCTGCATTTGATGGTGACATGTATCTTGAAAACTGAGTGTCTCAGGACATATTTTATAACAAGGAATTACACTGTGAATAGCTTGTGCATGGATTTCATTTAACCCTGTATGTTGTCTGTAAATATCCTGACCTTATTTTGTTTAGTAACTTCTGGATTTCAGACAGCTTACTATTTGTGATAATTTTATTGACAGGAGAAAAATGTGATATCAAGCTTGAAGTGTATGTTGACAAGAAGTCTGCGTTCAAACTGAACTCTGGTGAGGACAAACTATATGACATACTGGTGTTACACTTGGATGGTGGCAAGGATATCTTCATAACTGTCACAGGTACATTGAAATTTTTAAATAAAGAGTCCCAGTCTGCCAGGATTAGTTTCTTGCAGTTTGAAGGTGGCTGTCTTCTGGATTGTTGTATCATGTAGTCTGGTACAAGTTTTACTTTTACCATGCTACACAGACTCACACAGAAGACAGTCACCTTCATACCTGCTGCCACGAGAACCAAAAAAATTCCCACAGTTTTATATAGCAATTGGATTTTATGTTAAATATGTAATGTGATTGAAGTTAGCCACATGTCACCGAGAATCATCTTGGTCATCATCATCATCATCATCATCAGGGATCTGATCCCTGATGATGATGACTGAGATGGTTCTTGAAATGTTGACTTTTGCGACTACTTGATGCATTTGATTGCCCACGAAGACTTCACTGAATTTAGTCACTGCAAAAGCTGTAGATCATACAGGCACTTGTATGTTCGAGTAGCATACTAATTGAAACAAAGAAATTGTCAGTTTTGTTATTATGCATGCCCCGTTCATGTTCATCTTCATTCGGTTCAGAAATCTGTGTGGAAGCTATGCAATAACGTCTTGGCGGGGGGAGGGCTGAGGATTAGAGGATTCTATCCTGGGATAAAGAAAAACAGACTGATTGACTGCCTTTTGTGTGTGTGTGCGCGGCCACGTGTGCCAGGAATCTGACTCAATATTCCAACATACGGTATTAAGGAGTAGATCGATCAACGTAACCTACAGTGAAAAATCAGCGTAGTTAAAAACACAAGTGAAATAAGCGTCAGTTATGGAAAGGAGAGTCACAAGAATGGTGTAAGAATCAATCAAAATAGTTTCATTCTGATGGAAACAAGAAACTTGTATGTTGGACCAAATACATTCAAAAGTAGGGTTGTGATGTTGAAGTCTTAAGGTATATAACTACCCACTACGCAATTATTTTATGAAAACTTATTATAAAATATCCTTTAATATTTTATTACTCTTGTATATAATACTTTGTTTCTGCACACAGGAACATATGAACGCAGTTGTTTTGGGTCTTCCATTGAAGCTCTGGTGTACATCAGTGTCCCAGTGAGAGAGATTCCTCTCGGCAGACTCATGGAGCTGGTGTGTGTTTATTTTGTAAATAAGAGTAAACAGAACATTATGTACAATTTTTACCCGCAGTTTTGATTTCATCAGTAGAAGGTGGTGTTGAAATCAGTAACTACGCATAAATAATTTTGTGGTATTGGAATAAATCAAGAAGTAAAACGTTTTTACTAAAACATTCGATAGGAGTGGTATAAAATAGTAGTTTTTGTAAACTTAGCTAAAAGTGATGTTGGCACACAGAAGATCTGGTTTTGCACTTTTCAGTGAATTTCATAAAATATTTTGTGTATTACAAATGGGCTCACTGATCACAGTTTGAGTACCATTATTTGAAGGAATCATATGATAATGTAAGGTATTAACAGCCATGCCAATTTTGTTGGAAAACTGCCTTACATAGTTGTATTGTCTTGGAATGACACTGCAGGAGAATGCGAAGGAGGTGACCAGCACACAGGATCCTTACCCCATACCCAAGGAGATCTGGTTTCTGGTTGACCACCTTTACCGTCATGGCCTCAAGCAGCCACACCTGTTTGAAGAGCCGGGGCTCAACTCAGATCTTCTACAGATACGTAACTGGCTGGACAATGGTTCTCCAGATCCCATGCGTATCCTTTTATTGGAATGATTTGTTTTCCTTGGCTGTCTTAAGCACATATTGGAAAATACTTTAAATTAGCCTGCACCTATTTCCTCGCTGAAAAGAATGGGCTTACTGTCTGTGTCACTTTTTGACCATAAATGAGGACATAAAATCATATACCATCCTCTTATTCAGTGCTGTGTAATCTATACTGTTGAGGAAATGTCATTAAAGAAACTAAGAAAGTAGGTTCTTCACTGTGATACTTAACTCTTAATCATTCTGGTCCTCTTCTTTCAAACTCTTTTCTTCCATCACCTGTAATCACTCTTTTAAGTTTTTCCTCTTTGTGTCACTTCCAATTGATGTTGGTGGACCACTTTGACTGTCATTTGTTTCTGTATGTCTGTCCTTCACAACATTTTACTTTCTATCCTCTGCACAGTGGTTTTCTCAAGTCCCTTCCTCCTCCAGCTATTTAATTTTGCACCAGGTTTTATCTGTCCGTCTTAAACATGCTTCCACAAATTGATTGCTGCTGATTTCAGTTGAGATTTTTTTTCATGATTTTTAACACCCACTGTTTGTTGGTTTTTGTATAATGTGAGGGATGATGATGACTTTTTTTTATGAGTACTTCATCTTTTCAAGGTGAAGTTTATAATGGAACAAAGCAGGAATAATTTTTTTTAGAGTATTCTTTTAATTCATTTTTGAATGATTCTATTTAGATCCTCAGTAAGTAGACATTTTTGATGGATTTCATGGAAAGCTTTTAATTGCATGATGTTACTTACATGGTGTGCTGTGATGGTTCTACAGTAGTTTTATGCACTGGTTGTGTTCTGTTTCCTGAATATAAACCAAGCTGGCAGCATACATTCAGTGGCAGAAGCGTTGTTGCTATTGCTGGAATCTACTGCTGAGCCCATCATTCCCTATAACCTTCACAGCGTCTGTCTCGATGCTGCTAACAACTATGTACAGTGCAAACAGGTGAGCCCTGCAGTACACAGTACAGGTACACATTTCTTCCTGCTTAAGAAGTTTGGAAATAATAGTAAAATGTTCATGTTTTTAAAATATTTCCATTAAAACATTTTATTCTTGTTGTGTAAAAAAGACCAAAAGGTTACATATATATATGTGGTGAACCGCCACGGTGGTCTAGCGGTTAGAACGCTGGCCTTGTAATCGTGGGGTCTCGGGTTCGATTCCCGGCGGTGCCCGAATTTATAACTTGTGTTGGGCAAGGCCGTGGTCTAGGCAACACGGAGTTTTCCTCCGTGGCATCCCAACAATTACTCCATTCACACACAGAAGAAGGCAATGGCAAACCACTTCTGGATCATCTGCCAAGAACGTATATGAACAGGTCCCAGTCCGAGAAAAGGATGGAAGAATCCTGTTCATATGGACCTGTCGTCAGACAGAACACTAAATAAAAAATAAATACATATGTGGTGTTTCGAATGTGTGCATCTCGTACTGACTTGTTCTTGGCCCGTGTGCCACTAGTTCAAATTATTTCCCTAAAGAGTCCACCAAATTAAGGAACACCATGTGATTGTTACATGCTCAGTTCAAGTCTCGCTTCTGCTGCCATTCGTGCTAGAATGTACATGAGCTCATGTGATATAGGTGTTGTTCAGCGTTTGACTAACTTATATTTGTTCTCGTCATGCAAGAACAAGGTTTTTGTTGGTGGTGTATCCTTTTAATTACCCTTTAACCGTGATTGGTAATAAAACTGGAATAAAACAGAAAGCTCTTTCAGTGAATGAAAAACTCGGCGGTGTTTAGAAAACTGAATCAAATCGAAAGGTATTACAGGTGGCTGTTACAAAGCAGCTTTTATATTGAGTTTAATTATGTCAAGAAAAAGATAAATTTTGTCAGAAGCAGGGAACATTTCTCCAAAGTGCAAAGAAATGAAACAGGAAAATATGATCGGATTGAATGAACATTGCTGTAGTGTGGTTCGTTGAAGAAAGGGCCATGAATGTTTGTTAGCTACCTTTATGTAAAGATTTTGCCCTGTGGACGAATACAAGATATAAAATTAAATTATGTGTCGTTGACTTTTCGTAATATTTTTTTGTATTTGTTCTGTTTCAGATTGTTATGCAACTTCCAGAGCACCGCAAAAATGTGTTCTTATACCTGTGTGCATTCCTCCAAGAAGTGCTTTGCCACGCCAGTTACAATGGCCTCGACACTAAGATTATTGGTGAGGCAAATACATTTACAAGACATGCGACATTGAACATGATATAGAAAATGCAGTGCATTTTGATTTAGTTTGCTTATTGGTAGGGCATAGAATGCTTGTTTATTGACTACACAGGTGATGTTTTGGATTTGCTGTTTGATTAGTTCACTGGAAGTGGCTCTATTATTACAGTGTTTTCTTCTGTTTTGCTTTGATAGCCGCTCTGTTTGGGACCATCTTCCTACGAGACCCTCCTCGGAGTCGTGGCGATCTGTCATCCCAAGCGCGTATGAACCAGCAGGCACTGGACAGGAAGAAAGTCAACTTTGTGTATCACTTCCTAGTAAACGATCAGAGTGACTTCATTCTTGGCCGCTAGCGTACATGTAGGAAGTAGCACGACTCTAGTCACATGTAGCACCTGCAGCTACACTAGTTTTATTTCAGAATGCGTGTCATTAGACAGTAACTTTCAGTGTCTTGTTACTTGGAAGGGAATGAGTCTAGTCATTGACGTGCATGGCTGTAAACCTTCCACTTGAAAGGAGCGTCCATTCTTTTTACATGGCCAGAATATGGCTCGTGGAAAAGAGAATTGGCATCGTGAATTAACTTGTAAGCCAATAGATGTGGTCCTACAGATTTTTCATTCCAAAGAAATGGTTCTAGGTTTTGTGTTTTTCCAATTGTTTACAGTTTTGCAGAGAATTGATCTTGCCATTAGCTGAAATGTAATTGCAGAGTTTGTGTAGTGTGTAAGAACAATGCCCATAGCAATAGTTAAAGGTGCATGCTTCATTTCTATTCAGTTGTCCTTCCCCCACCACTTTTATATTAGTTACACATTGTGTAAAGGATTGAAATTCTTTATCGCCGCACTGAAACAGAGACCATTAATATTTAAATAGCATATATTTTTATTGTGAGTGCTGACATAGTCTAGGAATAGAGGATGAAGGTCAACATTCCACTGTGTTTCATAATTTGAACACATCTGATGATTCATAAGGAATTAGTCGCTCCCCCTTCATAATACAACATTAGGGTTAATTTGATCTGATGATTCATAAAGAATTAGTCACTCCCCCTTCATAATACAACATTAGGGTTCATAATTGTGGTCCATTGTGTTGATGTCGTGATGAATTATATATTTATATGGAAAGTGTGTTATGAAGCATGTGAAGTTGTAGAAAAAACAAAAGGACAGTTTGTTAAGGTTTGTGTGATATACCTAGTTGCAATATGAAATGCTGAATCAGAAGTCTTCTGTGCATTTTCAGATACCTTTCTTTGTAGTATTTTTTCAGTTATTGCTAGTGTCTAAACAATATTTTATTTCCTTTGTATCGTGGCATTTTGTCTATTTGAATCTTGCAGATAGTATTATTCGAATATAACAGACTAATCATCTTGCTGTCTGCCAAAGCCTCTGAAAGAAAATTTTCTTTCTTAATTTCATTAAATGTGATCAGTTTTGATTAGGTTATCAGGTAGTTTGTTAATATCAAGCTGAAATCTGCACAAGCAGAAGTTTTTGTAATATTTACAAATCTTGAAATCTTTTTGAAGTGAGGTTATTGTGCTCGACACCTCCATTGCTGTAATAAGTGTGATGATGTAGAGGACAGCTTTGTTTCACGTTTCATAATGCAAAAAATCTAAGCAGCATAATCTGAAACTAGATTAGCAAATAATGAAAGATTAGAAGATTTATGAATGTGTTAAATCTAAGAAAAAAATGCAGGTATACATGCATCCTAGCCAAAGCAAGTTCAGATAACATTAATTTACACTTATGCCCTATAGAGCCTACTTTTGTTCTCATGTATCTAACTACAAATTCTATGAATATGTATAATATAACTTAATTTTTTCCTCTACTTAATTTCCAAACATGTTAATAGTATGTGCTTAACATATTCCTCTCTAAAGCACGGGGGGCGTCTTCCTTTCTCAGACCCTCTTAATTTCCGAGGCCCTATTTTCAGCCATGCTAGCTCATTCCTCTCATATCTTGTCAGTGTATTCCTCATTATACCACTTCTGTTCCATTTCAAAACAAAGTACATATGGGATTTTTCACTTTTTTTTTTGAAAGCAAATAGTCTTTCTGTGCCGTTACATCTATTTTTAGTTAAATGTTGTGCTTCGCTACTGATATTCTCCCATATGCTAATCATATTTTTTGCCCAGCTTTCAAAAACAACTATTTTATCTGCCATTCATAACACTTACTCCCTTACAAGATCTTGATTTTCTGTAGCCTGTGTAAAATTCCTAGCTAGTACTTCATTACCAAGCACAATGCTTTACCCCTCCTACTGTCTCTTTCCATTTCTAATTCAGCAGTTCTTTTTGCTATAAAACTAGCTGTCAGTAATATTTTCTTATGAAATATAACCCATATTTCCAGACCATAAATTATCTGTTATGTATTTATTTATTTGTGGCTCTTTTAATGATGCTGTCAGCAACTTTGGCAATATAGCATCAAATGTTGGGATGATTAATAATTAATGAAATGGAAAGTGCATGGAAGGTAGCAGTTATGGCCTAATAAAAGATAGTATCCCATCGTTTTCGTGTTTGAACTTTGGAAAGAAAGAAAGAAAGAAATATATCCGCATAATCAGTCTCTGTTCTGATATTTGAACCTGGGTCCTGCCACGTACAAAGCAGGAGTACTAATCACTAGTCTCTGACATTTGTTGTACATAGGTCTGGATTCACATAATATCTCGTAGACATTTTCTAAAATCTTTACATTAAAATCTCGTGTTCTTGCTAAGCACTCGTCAGCAGCTCCTAAAGTCTGGTTTACAATTGCTGTTAACTTGGCTCTGTTTATTCCATCTTCCATTTCTGTTACTTCATTAAAAATGGTGTACCATTTAAAATGCAATCCAACAGTGCACTTTGGTACAAAAGTAAAATTAGAAGCACTTTCAGCCCCATGTAATAGATGCTCGGAAATTTCCCCATGACACTCAAGTCAAGGTTGCCCTGGTTGCTGAGCTGCTGCTCATCCGAGTTACACAAAAGTGGTGCAGGCGTGAATGTTTGTTCTTTCTTGAACATTACCTTGCATCAGAATTGTTTGCTACTGTTCAACCAGTTAGCAATGTGTATCCTACAAAGGAGTATCAAATAAGCAACAGTACACCAACTTGTAATGAAATTTCAGGTGGATGTTTATTTTAAAGACACCTGCATGTGCTGTGAAACTGTTCTGTAAGTTTTTTGTAACAAAAATATAAAAAAAAAAACTTATTTATTTTACTAGATTGATGTCGCTAAAGCTTACAAGCGTTGTTGTAATTAGGGTTGTATTTTAAGTGGAACACCTTGTGCATGGCCCTTTTTTTTTCAGCATGTCTCCTTTCTTAAATACATTATGCAATTAAAAACTTACGTAGATTTAATTCTAATTTACGTTCACTATAACATTTTACAATTTTGTCAATTTTTTTTCTGTAAATCTTTATCTGTAAGTGGTAATAGGCCAAATCATCTGCAGATAATCCTGAAATTGTTGTCATTCTTGTTACTGATGGATGTTTGTGACCATTAGTAATATAATCCATAATATTATCTATAAAGTATTAAAATATGAGGGTTCAAATCATGTTCATATATTACACGTAAACAAAATGTCACCTTCTCCAAATTTCACACAGAATTTAATACCACTGTATATGTTATTAATACAATTCACCAATTTGATACATCTGTCTTTTCATATTATCTTAAACCATATAGCTTCTGAGTAAAAACCGAGAGAAAAGCTTTTTTAAAATCTGCAAAATACTAATATTACAACCTCCAATCTTTATTGGCTGTGCTTCATGGCTTAGATGTGGTTCAGCTGGCCATACATCGCAGTAGCATACCGTTTAATTCTGGCTGGTAGCTCCGTTGTGCATGGTTTAAACCCTGGCTGTATTTAAGATTTGAGGTTTTCATAGCGGTGAGTATGAAGAATATTACCTGTCACAAACCCCACTTTAAACATTAATAAATCAATCTATAGTGTTCCAGCCAAAATTATGGATAATATTTTTCCTAAAACAAATAAAGTACAAAATTTTACTGTGATTGCTTGGTTTCCCCATTTTTGTTTCTGTTTATAAATTGAATAATGGAGAGGAATTTTTTACCATTTATTTTGTAAATGTGTTCTTTAAAGTTTAATTTTACTCTTTTATGGTGTAGAGCATTTTCCAGACTTCAGCTGGTATCCCATGAAAACGTGTCTTATTATTTTTCATTCTCATTATAACCCCTTTAAATTCTTCCTTTGTAAATTTTTTTCTTCTCATTTCTGCATGCTGTGGACCTAACAATTCAGTTTTATAAACTTTCAGATCAATTCTCGTATCTCTGTTTTCACAGTGTTTGTAATAATTATCCATATTTTCTTAGCTTTAATTTGTCTAATTTATGAATTTGGTATCTTGTCATGCAACTCTGTTCTATACAGTTCTCTCTGCTTTCCCAACACTTTACCTATAGTTAAATGTGCTTATACGTTTGTTAGATAGAGTTTGAAATAAGTTTACTCTTAGTATGTTTTTTATGGTATTTATGTTACATAACAAATTAACAGTACCGACATAAACAAGTACCAGTGCCTGATTTAGACAAATTTAGTTGCAATGTTTTATGATTGTACTGGACGTTCCTCATGATCCTATTTCGGAGCAAAATTTAAAAAAGTGCGCATAGAGCACACTTATGTTTAAATGCATCAGCTAAGTGTTCACTTACAGGATCCCATCCTAGATGTATCATGCATGCATATCTTCATCTGAACAAATTTCTTGGTTTCCAAATTTGGTTGAAATATTATTCAGAATTTTTCTCCATGATAAATCATAGGGTTCTTTAAAATTATTATTTATGGATCCATTAGAAAACATCTATTTTCTCAAAAGTATTAAGACATAAGAGACATGATAAAAGTCGCATGCATTTTGTCTTTAAAACTTTGTTCTGGAAACCATGAAGCTAGTGTCGGTTGACTGGAAACTATTGCTATATAACATAGTGTAGCTGTGGTTTTCCTAATTTTACACATGGTTGGTACTACAATGGCCATTCTTGTTACCCTTATTAAATTTTAGTTCCTTTGTTTGTTCTGTGCTTAAAATTTAAAAATGTTTTTACACATTACATTTCTTTTTAATCCCTGGTTAATCTAATATTTATTTATGTAACTTCTGAAATATGTAAGAATTACTTCAGAGTTAGTTATTTTCACCTGTCGTAAGTGACTTAGAAATATAAGATGACCTCTGACTTAGTTAATTTCTCAAAGTTGATTTATATATATAACATAAATATTTCTTTCTATTGGGTAAAATACTACTGTGTTATCATGTTACAGCTGATCTTCTGTAGTCTTCTTTCACATCTCGTGTCATGTCATAAGATTTGAAACAGCTTACAACTGAAACTTTCCATTCCATTTTTAGCGTAATCTGTACGACGTTCTGTCCAATTCTGCGATGAACCGTGAAGTCTGTCACGTTACCAGTATGTCTTGTTACTGTGTGTTGGCATTTAGTGCCAGCATGTTACTTGTGTCTGAAGTATGGCAAGACTGTGTTGTGCATTTATAATATTAGTAAAGGACCATAAATATGGTTGATATTAATAAAGTCTTCTCGGGCCATCAGCTGTGTTAGTTGGTGACCAGTCGTCGACGTTTCGAGGGCCACACAGCCAACAGCCTTGAAAATGAGGACAGAGATGGTCCTCGAAACATCTGCGGTTGATTACCAACTAACACGACTGATAGCCCGAGAAGACTTTATTAATGAAAGCCGCCGTGAAAGCTTCACATCATATATGGTTGATATTGTTTAATAATTTGCAGTTATATGACTGCACATACTGAAATCATCTTTTAAACTCGTAATTCTGAACTGATTTGGTTGTATTGTATTTAATTTTGGATAATTAGAAATGGGTTGTTTATGTGATTGTCTGGATCAAAAGTGGCTCATAAGGAAAACTTAAACTCTGCCTACTTGCGTTATATAAAAAAATTACACGATAATGAAATTGATGATTTATATTATTGAGAAATATTTCATCTGCCCTCGTTCATTAAAAATGAAGTTTCAGGCCATTCTACAAAGTAGCCTGACGCGAAATTGAACCCTCACCCAGTTGCCCTTCTCATTTTATATGATGAGGTGAGGGATATGGTTACAAATAATCAGTAGATTTGGCTTTGTTGGTAAATATTTAACTGCTTCGTTCTGTTATACTTCTTAATTACGCCAAGTAGGATTCGCAAGTACCCCACTGTTGCTCTTAGGCTGTTATACTTCTTAATTACGTCAAGTAGAATTCGCAAGTACCCCACTGTTGCTCTTAACACTTATGTCTCTTGGATGTCAATTTTACATTTTCCCTCTTAAATCATGTTTTTGTACTGTTGTGCCAGAATGTTGCTTGGCTTTATAACACCCATTCCTACGAGTTGAAGCTTTATCTTTCCAAATGGCTCTCACCTGCCACCCCTTGATATTATTACTAATGTCATGATTTTACTTGGGCACTCACTTATGTTTACTAAACTGGAGTTTACAAGGTTAACATTCAGAGTCTAGGGGCGGTGCAATGAGTGGTCTTGTATTCTACGACCAGATTGACAGGCGAAGAATTGCGAGTCCGTAAATTAAATACCCAAATTAGAAGTGACACTAGTGAATACCTTTTATTTTTCATAATTGAAGTCACAAACCAATATTTTTTTATTTGCATTTCTTTCTGCTTTATGTTAGGACATTTATTCTCTTCTGTTTTAAGTTGCCCAGTGTTGTCAACTTAGGAGGTTGAGAAACAATATATTCCCTCATATTGAAATAATATTTGAGTATCATATCTCTACAGACATTGACAAATATTTTATGTCACTTGGTATTTTAAGATGCTACAATAAAATTAAGGGAAACTTTTTTTTGTGCTGATACAGAAATGACTTGGTGTTGTATAAATATGTGGATTGTTCAGAATTAAAATTAATTTAGGAACTTTTGTATCCTTTAGGTTTTAATTACATCAGGTGTTGCCACTTTCAGCTTAACCTTTGTCGTACTGAAGTAGGGGCTTTACAATCCTCTATTACGTGGTGGCTGGTCTGGCTTTAACTCCAAGGTTTAACAGTATAGCCCTTTGCTACTGCGTCGTGTGGGCCGCTGGACCACGCGTGTCATGACTCGTGGTCGATAAAGGTTGATTATTTCATTCTTTGATACGTGCCACTTAGAAGTTGGTTTTACTGTCTTGCTGTAACTTTATTAATGGGTTAAGAGTTTATTTAATTGCTGTGAGTTTCTGTATTGTCTGCTCAAGAAACCTGTTCAGAATCGCAGACTTTGAGATTAAACTTGAAATTGTAATTAACTAAACATTCTAGTGCTATTTCTTCTATACCAGAAGTAATGGTTGTACTATCATGACAGTCTCCTGAAATTTGAAAGTGGCATTTCATTTCCTACAGTAGAGATTCAGTATTTAAGTGGTTAAAAGTAATCATTTAGTTTTCAGAGTCTTGTTTCTAAGAATACATCACATGAGGGTGAGATTGGGAGTAAGAAGTGTCGTGGTAGATTTTAATAAGTATATCTTTTTTTGCAACAGAATATGTAATTTTGAGTTTTACTGTCATCCAGTTTTTATTAAGAAACTGTTACTGAACTAGTGACACAAAATATTTGTTACTGTAAACAGCTTTACATCACAGTTTTCTCACGCAAGTTAAAACATTTTTCATATTGCAGTGCTGTACGTAGCTGCAATAAGAAGCCACGATGCTCCTTTTATAATTTACAAAATTACTGGTGTACAGTATTTCCCTGTTTGTAATATATATAATTTAATTATTTTTAATTATAATTAAACCTGTCCACAAAATGACTAGGATTGCACTCAGAAACATGTTTTTTGTCAGAATTTGGTCTCTGGAATGTAAAGTGAAAACTAATGTAATTTACCTCTTATAAATGGAAACTTTACAGTGTAGAAACTGGAAGGAAAAATAATTTAACACGAAACAGGATCTGAAATCTTTTTTTTTTTTTCCTGTTTATGTAATTATGTCGTGAACTCAGTTACGTAGAACTCACGTAAGAAGGAACATTCCTGTAACAAAAGTGACTCTATATTCAACAAAATATATGCAGAATTTAATCGATTATTGAGTGTAAAAAAAGATACCTGAACATGTGTACTGCTCAGATATCGTATGGTCTGCATATATTGCACTGAGTTTCGACTTCATATTTAGATCATACGTACATGGAGTATGTACGTACAGTATTTTCACCTAGCAGCAAGTACAAGTGGAGATTGTATTATAAGAAAATTTTACTGTAATGTTTTGTTGTATAATATTTATTTTGTGTTTAATTATGTCTAATAATGATGCTAGTTGCAATGGGGATTGTTCCTCCTAGATAAGTAACATCATTTTTGCTAGTAAATGAAATTATAGTGGAATTGTGAACTGAAGATCCCACTGTGGTTCCGAGGTTTCCGTTCGGTAGTCTGTGATCCCTATCGGGGATCAAAAGAGTGTTTAAAATGTAATAGAGAAAGTTGTAATAAGATAACCCTTTCCACGTCCCATTTTGTGAGGTGTGAGCCAGATTGGGCCTTTTTTTTTTTCCTGTGTTCTGTCAAATCTTGGAATAATGCCCCAAGGTTCTTGAGATATAAGCATTTTATTTCTGTACATGGTGGGCCAACCTTTAGTAGCCCAAAATTGAAGGTGATGATGGTCATGATTTAGATCAGTGGTATTCAACATGGGGTAAGCGTACCCCTGGGGGTACGCGGAGACATCTTGGGTGGTACTCGAAATTTAAAAAAAAAAATATTTTATGATAAGCACTGAATAATCAGGGCCAGATTTAATACATTATTTTGAATGTAATTTATTGTAGATGAATATTGTATACAATGTATAACTTGAATTATACAACAACAACTTTGGGGGTACAAAGTTGAAGAGAGATTATATATGGGGGTACGCAAACAAAAAAGGTGGAATACCACTGATGTTGATGACTTACAGCAATAAAAATGACACAAACATCTGTGTTCTGCATGGAATTTGAGGCTGATGACTAAATGTTCGATTAGCCTAAGACTGTGTGTGCCTTAAACTACATTACGACTAGAATGTACTCAGGACTTTTTTAGTTAAGTTTTCATCAAAGCATATAAGACTTATTTAAAGGATTTATTCTGAATAATTATGGGTTTAAATACTGGTAATTCTAGTTTCCATCAGCAATAATACAGATACCAGCCTTTTCAGATATGTTTCAGCTGTGAATCAGATCCAAGCAGGTAGTGGAAAGGGTTAATCATAGTTTATGTAGGCAAATGGAAACTTTTCAGTTTTGTATAGTTTCCACACATGTATGCACATCATATACCTTTATAATTTTGTATGTAGGTATTACTTGCCAGTAATGCCAAGCTGTTTATATTTGTGAATAGCCTTAGAACGTACGTTACTTGAATATCGGTAACTTATATCATTTACTTAAATTTGGTCATTCGCAGGAGATTAAACGTGCCTCCTTCCTGAAGAGACTTTTATTTAATCATGGCCACATTGAAAGAGATAATGTATCCGTGCATAACTTAATTTGTTTTTATGTGTGCAATCGTTAGATTATAAGTACAGAGTAATTACTGCGTTGTATGTTTTAACATATATGAGATTTTTGGGAATTGGCACAAGAATTTTTAAATAGAAATCTTTGCTTTACTCGGCACCGTATTCTTCCGCCATTTCCATTTAACTGAGGCGTCTTTAGGTCTCATATGTGAGGATTTCCTTTCAGTAAGATTTTAACAACTATTTTAAACTTTGTAGGTTATGTAGCATTGATCTTTCAAATAAGAACACTTCATGAATGGAATGAATTAGTTCATATCATATGTGGTTTGTACCTTGGTTTAATATTTTTCTAATATGTGAAATTTTAAACTCCGCAGTTTTTTCTTTGCACTCGGAGCAGCTGTTGAACACGTAATAGGCAGATCGTATCGTGTTCGTCTTCACTTTTAATCTTCCAGACCACTTCAAGGTATGTGATGAAATGGCACAAGAAGACTACACTTGAAGTTATTAGGCGAAAGTGTACTGTAAGCCATATTCGCATGTAATTCAAATAGCATTTTAATAGATTTCTCACAATTAATTATACAAAAATGGGCTCATGTTTTATAGATTTCATAATATCTAAGATTCTTATTTGAAGCACTTTCTATATGGTCTACATTTAACAAATAAAGAAATGATTATCTGCATAATGTTATGTCAATAATACAATTTATTATAATGTATCAAATGTTAATTAGCTTGTTTATAAACAGATTTTGACTAGTGTAGTATCTTTACTTTTGATTAGTTTTGTCAACGAGATTTGTAGCTGTAGTAAATAAACATCTACGAGGGGAATCAAAATGGAACGAATGCATTCAGAAAACTTACAGTTCCTCCAAAGTGGAGTACATATAGCTCTTGACACTGTGCAACTTTGTTATGCAGAGTGAACACATTGACGTGAGTGGTTTCAGATATTTATTTAGCAAAAAATAAATGACGTACAGAAATGAAACTAATACCACTGGAAGAAGAACTTCAAAAATCTTTTGTGAACATGGGCGAAGTGACTTAAAATAACCCATTGAACAGTGGAACTTATGAACATTGGGTTGAGTCCCCGTTTTACTGACGTCAATAACTGTGCTCCTAGCGGTTATCTTTGGAGTTACATCACTTCTGCCGCACGCCACAAAAAATGTTTGAAGTTATTCCAGTTGTGTTTCTTTTCTTCAGTTTCAAGGACGTAGTCTTGGGGCCTTTTTCGACTTCAAGAGACCGCTCCTTCCCATCTAGCTGTGGGCTATCCGATATTTTAGTATCTTCTTGGTGTATAATTTATTAATACTTCGTATTGTGTAAGACTTATTTGTACGTGCCATTTGCTTTGTATGAAATAAATATATGAAGATGTCTGCCTTCTGAGTTGTGCCTCGTAGAAGCTTACTGATGTTTCAGTAGCCCTTGCTGCTTTCATCATCAGGGTAATGGATGTATCCATTCACCAGTCATGACCATCTTACCCTCTTAATAACACTGTAGATTATTAAAATAAGGCAGCGTAGTTGAAAATTCTAAGAATCGATCGCTGTACAATCGACATCCAACCGTATCCATTTCATAACCTTGATGATGGAGGCAGCAATGACCTCTGAAACGTCGCTAAACTTCTACCAGACTACAAGGTGCGACAACCCGGAAGTCAGCAATCTTTGAACTCGCCGCCGTGCAAACCTCAGATCCTACAAATAAATATTTGAAACCACTCGTTTCAATTCACTGCTTATATCATTTACTGTGTTGCGATCAGAAGTAGGTTTCTCATTATTATTTAGAATTTCATTTGAATTGGTTCTAAACGAGACCTTAATCAAGTTAGTTTTACAGTGAGCGCTGCTGATGGTAGATTGTGGACAGACAGCGATAATCATATTCTTCGCAGAACGAAAATCAAAGTCTGTGAGACATTTCAACCTTTCCTTCATTATTTTCTCATAAATGTATGAAAACAATAAAATATTATTATTATTATAAATATTTTTTTAAAGAAAAATATTCGGTATAAAATTTTACAGTCTGGGACGTGCCTCTGTTCACACGATTATGCAAGGAAAGAAGGAATTCTGGTCCTAGTATTTTCGTTTTAATAATATACTGAATACCACTGTTCTAGATCATAACTTTCTTTCAGGAGTACATGCAGGAATGAATTCCCGAATCTGCGTTGTAATAATTTTCATTTATAATATGTGATAATTATTCCGTCATGTTTTGTCTATTGATCTACAACAATGTGTAATTTGTGCAACAATGGAGTGCTTGCAGTTTTATAAATCTGAAACTGAAAATGACGTAAATGTACAGCTGTTCAAAATAAGAAAAACTTTATCGTCTCCTTGTATTTGTAATAACACGATTCTTATATTTCAAAATGAAAGGTACCATTTATAGGTTATCAGGGTGTTACTCACAATTTTGTCTCACTGAATGAAAGTAAAAGTGAGTTATTTTATGAAGTTAAACATATCCATTTCTTTCCTATTGGTAACACTGTCTGTTTATTTTAGAGGAACGCCATTTTGTGAAAGAATGAGAAATGCTTGGATATATAATTTCATGTTATTGATAATAATAGATATACTTTTGTATATAGTTAATAACAGTTAAACTCTTTGTAGAACACATCTCATACTTAAAACACTGCGTTTTTTCTTTTAAATTACATCGTATCTGACGCACAGCTGTTTTCTTACGTAATCTACAGTTTAAAAAAATCACGCAGTTGTGAGTCCTCAACTTCAGCTAATGATAAATGGAATTTAAATAAATTCTTTTGTGTTAAGTGACCAGAGGTCCTCTTTATCACCGGACAGAAACACCTACTTGAATATGTGAAGTTCGTACGTAAACGAAATTCTAAAAATTTACCCGTTTCAACACCTGCCAAAATTTACCTTGCTTACTCTATGAAAGACCGCCACGGTGGTCTAGCGGTCTCGGGTTCGATTCCCGGCGGTGCCCGAATTTATAACTTGTGTTGGGCAAGGCCGTGGTCTAGGCAACACGGAGTTTTCCTCCGTGGTATCCCAACAATTACTCCATTCACACACAGAAGAAGGCAATGGCAAACCACTTCTGGATCATCTGCCAAGAACGTATATGAACAGGTCCCAGTCCGAGAAAAAGGATGGAAGGATCCTGTTCATATGGACCTGTCGGCAGACAGAACACTAAATAAAAATAAGATGAGGTAACAATTACTCCATTCACACACACAGAAGAAGGCAATGGCAAACCACTTCTGGATCATCTGCCAAGAACGTATATGAACAGGTCCCAGTCCGAGAAAAGGATGGAAGGATCCTGTTCATATGGACCTGTCGTCACACAGAACACTAAATAAAATACTCTATGGAAGTACAAAGGCTTGCAGAGCGATTTGAGAGACATAATTAATTATAATAAATTGTAATCAGTTAGAAATGTACATATGTAGGCCTTATCGTAATTTATTTAACGACGCTTTTTAATTACCTCAGACTATATAGCGTAAAGTGAGCGGAAGATCGTGAATTGGAAAGGATGTGGAAGGAAGCGGCCGTAATCTATCCCAGAACTGAGGAAAACCAGGTCAGGATAGTCGGCCAGTGGACCGAGATTTACTTCAGACTATATAGCGTAAAATGAGCGGAAGATCGTGAATTGGAAAGGATGTGGAAGGAAGCGGCCGTAACCTATCCCAGAACTGAGGAAAACCCGGTCAGGATAGTCGGCCAGTGGACCGAGATTTGAACCCCGGATCTTCCTAATACGAAGCAGGAGTGTTCGGTATCATAATGTAGGTTCTGTGCTAATGTAATGGAACCTAAGATAAGTCTCAGGAACTAGCAGAGTATGATTTAAATTTTATTTAAAGTCTGTTTTATGAATTTCTGTGTCGTTCTTATTAACTTGAATCAATTTTAATTTAATTAACGTTTTTCGTTACGTAAGCTGTAGACCAGCTACTGACGTCAGTCTGCGTAATTGGTGGACAATTTGAGAGCTGTCTGCTCCATCAGAAACGTGACATTTGTAAAAAATGCCCCCCCCCAAAATAGAAGAACTCGTGAAGATGCCTGTGGGTCATTGCAGCTTGTAGTCTGGTGGGAATTTACTTCTGGAACGTTGGTAAACGTGTACCAGACTACAAGACGCAAGACTCCAGAAGACGATGTTCATCGTAAGAACATGAAATCTTAGCAAGTATTTTCGTGACTGAGGAGTCATTTAAGTTTTTGGTTATCGAAAGCCCCTTCCGTAAATTACACTGAAACTAATTTGTCCAAAAAAAAAAAAATTACGATGTGTTTGGACTAAGTTTATACCCTAACCTTGAAATGAGTTATTATGAAAACCACGGACGATGAATACACCAGATTCTTGAGCACTGAAATGTCTAAATCGGTGGACCATCATCCATCACTTTTCGTGTCACATTCGAATATTTCATATTCTAAATGCGTCACTCATGGAAGTATAAATCTGAAAGTGGCGTGTTCTTCGCGTCTGTTTTGCTGTAGAGCTTGGTGTGAGAAAGAGACTGTTCATTCTTCATCTTGGAGACAAGGCAGAGAAAATATCATATTTTTGGCGAAAGTGCCTGAACGACTTCCCTGAGACTTCGAGCTTTTTCCTTGTCTCCTGCCAGAACGGAGATCACGATGATGAGGACGACGGTTATCAGAGCCAGCACCACGACTACGATGATAAGCGTCTTCTCGAGCTGCGTTTTCGGCGTGCAGATGCAGTAATGCTCTCGGTAGACCCTGCCCGACAGAGAACAGAGTACCAACATTGCGGAAACAGAAACTGCCCGTAGCGGGAAATATAAAAGAAACAACAAATTTAACTGATCGAGTACTTTGGATGATAGAAAAATTTCGCCTATTGGCTATATAATCCCTGTCTACCTCTAATTCTGTCAATAACAAGGCGTTAAGGAAGAATTTTCAAACCTATTTTCTTACTGTACGATCTTCAAGTTCAACCAATCTCGTATTTTAAATACTACAAGTCTACTGTATAACCCAGTGAGGTAATGTATGTTATAATATATTTACATTTATGTATATTACATATATTTCTAATATAAATATGTATTTGAAATAATATTGACGACGAATTTCACTCAAGGTCTTGAGGAAATAGCCACAGGATCGAATCGTACTCGATTAAGAATTTCTTATTTCTTGTAATTCTAAATATATCGCATAAGACGAATTTATGTTGTAATTATTATCATTTAATTTTTGGGAAGAAGTCATGACGATGCATGTAATAGACAATATTTCATACGTGATTAGAGAAAAGTTGATAATATATTTCCGTGACAGATTTAATTATATGACTTTCTGTTAACTTCTGAACCAGGTGGCCTATTTACATGAAATTTTGAACGCTGGAAGCCGTCAGGACCTCGGTTCTTTAACTTACAATCAATAATAACAGCAAAGTTCGTTTAGCTTCTAGTTTGACACACGTACATACGAGGTGCGATCGGAAAGTTTCAAGACTGCGCGTATAAAATCCCGTACACTTATCTCAGGTATTAAATTCATCCATCACCCTCGAAGTAGTTCCCCTGGGAGTGAACACAACGATCCCAGCGCCGCTGCCAGTGAGGTAATGTAAGTTATAATATATTTACATTTATGTATATTACATATATTTCTAATATAAATATGTATTTGAAATAATATTGACGACGAATTTCACTCAAGGTCTTGAGGAAATAGCCACAGGATCGAATCGTACTCGATTAAGAATTTCTTATTTCTTGTAATTCTAAATATATCGCATAAGGCGAATTTATGTTGTAATTATTATCATTTAATTTTTGGGAAGAAGTCATGACGATGCATGTAATAGGCAATATTTCATACACGATTAGGGAAAAGTTGATAATATATTTCCGTGACAGATTTAATTATATGACTTTCTGTTAACTTCTGAACCAGGTGGCCTATTTACATGAAATTTTGAACGCTGTGAAGCCGTCAGGACCTCGGTTCTTTAACTTACAATCAATAATAACAGCAAAGTTCGTTTAGCTTTTAGTTTGACACACGAACATAAGAAGGCAATCTTAAAATTGGTGCTGAACACAACAACATCGATGTTCCATTTTACTGTTGTCCACATTACACAGAACACGCGTTTTCGACACGAAACAAATGAACGAAGCCTTTTAATACTTTAATAACTCGGGGGAGTACAAAATAAAAATAAGTCAAGACATTACGTCATTGTTTTGTAGAATGAGTGATAGTTGTTCTACGATGGCCGAGAATTTCAGGGGGAATTACCTGGTAGTCAATACAGAAAGGTAACTTATTTATCAGTGTTTAAGGCACCTGATAAGTAAGTAGATAGCACGTCAGGACGTTTCGTATTCCGCACAGAACACACTTGCACTTCAAGGTTAAACTAATCTGCGAATAGAACGTCCCTGCAAGGCGTTTTTCGATTTGGTAACGCGTAAAAATGATATCTTGCTGTCTGAGATTGTGGTAATGCGAAGAGATCACGAATGTCTTATATTAATTTATGGTCGACTTTAATAAAAATAAAACACTATTTAAATGTTCTTGCAATAAAGGAAATAGACTGAAATATCTTAACCTAACACAGCCTCTGACAGTCTATGGAGTGACTGGTGTTTACCCCCTCCATTCTCATCACTGCAGCCAATCTGATTTAATCGAAAATTTTGTTTTTTTTATATTGTCTCTGTGATGCGGCTTGTTGGGGTAACTAATGTTTATTTTGCAGTGAGTAAAAGTGAGCAGGGTCATGTCAATATTGGATTTGGCAATATAAGATTTGTTATTCATTGGTTTAATTAATGAATCAATTGAGTAATTTATTGACTTATACAGTAAAATTTCTGTTGGTTGTTTGAATTTAGTAAAACGAGTTTTAAGGGCATCTTTAGCTACTTTACTCGTTGTGTAAGGAATAGATTTATGAATGTCATTAACTCCATGTGCCTGTCTTTCTAATAACAACTAAACCAAAAGAAAGAAAAATGAAACTCGATTAGATATCAAACGACTAGAGGCCATTTCCCGGTAAGTTTTTAATTCCTTATCACGGATAACGTCAACATGGCAACCGTGCGAACTTCTGAGGTCAGAGGAAAACTAAGGCTGTTTAAGGTAAACGTGTTCTTAACCAAAATATCAGCATGATGGTCATTTGTAGTCTGTTTATACTTGCACCCCTCGACAACTAATACATCATTCAAGGTAGTAAGCCATAATAATTTGAAACGTTTTTAATATGCTTACAATTAGCCTAGAGACATGATGGCAGTAGAGAATTTTGATGTTTAATCCGGTAAATTTAAAATATCACTTGATCAGTTGGTAAGTATAGATGACGGAATGCATAGAAACTGACCAATGAAATGGTTGGTTAAGTTCCTTCAAGACTCATCTTGTAGAATGAACCATTTTAAAGGAAACTAGGCGACGGACGTCCTGAAACGTCCAGCTGTAATAGAGTTTCGTTACTGAACACATGCTTACGGTAAGCTGCCGCTACTCCCCATGCTAACATTGCCATTTCTCATGTCAGCCATAACCTCAAAGCTCTCAGTCTTGCCAACTTGGGAACCATAGATCGTAGACAATTCCTTGTTTTGTCCGGGCATCATTCCACCTGCAAACACAACACGAGTAGAAAATTCCAGGGTATGGTTAATGCAGCCTTCACCTTTTCTTCGGGTGTATTTAACGATGATTTATCAACTACGTGATAAACTAAATGACAAGATGATTGTGAATGATGAAAGGTCAAGTGTATGGAAGGAGCGACTATTTCCTAATGGTCTATAAGATATCTGAGATTTTGAAGGAACTGATTAAAATCACGAACACTTCAGTCAAGCTAGGCTCTCACCGACACAAGATACAAACTCGGACCTCCTGAATATGACATAAAATGCTAACCATTACTTAGATACGCGTAGTATAATAATAGTACTTATAAATTCCGTTGAGATTGGTGGGGCGTGTTGCACTGTTGGAAAAGATGAGAAATGCGTAAATAATTGTATTCCGAATACCTGGCGCTATTAGGAGAATAATTTAAAAGTTAATCTTAAGGAAATGGGACTCATATGTGGAATTAGCTGACTCAGGATATGTTCCAGTGGAGGGACCTTCGTTTTCTTGAGTAACTGGGCGATTATTAGCTCTTCGAGAAGGAATTTGATATATCGAATTAGTATCAAGTTTTGGAACCAAATCTCTTTGAATTTCTTGTGGACACGGGACCTGAACCTTCGTTTTCTTGAGTAGCTGGGCGATTAATAGCTCTTCGAGAAGGAATTTGATCCATCGAATTAGTATGAAGTTTTGGAACCAAATCTCTTTGAATTATCGACTTCTCTGGTATCTTACACGTATTAATGAGGTAATCGATTAGAACTCCGTTCAGAGATCGACTTTAGGGCTAAGACATGAAGTCTGTATTCTGGGGTTTTCCGAAAAATATCGTCACATTAACCTCAAATTCCCGGCGATCGTCTCCGGCTAGATCCCTTCCGATTCAGCACATCCCAGCTTTTACACCCGGAAATGACATAATCCCTGCGTTCATTTAGTCTCTTCCTTGCACAAATAGAAAGACGATTAAGAATTATGAATCTACAACTTATCAATATGAAACCTAGATCTGTGTTACTCAAACTGCTTGGCTTACGAGGTGAGGTTAGGTAATATAGTCTAATGTAATGTAATGCATGTCTACTTAAATGTAAAGTAGTGTTATGTAATTTATTACAAAGTATTATAATATAATGTAATGAAATATAATGTAATGCAACGAAGACACAGAATCTTCACATACACATTAAAAATATTTATAAATCATCATATATATCGTACTTTCCGTTAAAACTGAGTAATTAGGTTACACTTTGGAAATACATTATTGGTCTATACTGCATTTATCACCAGTGAAAAGTATTATTTAAATCGAAATCAACAAAGCATAAAATTATATGTATTTAAATGTTTATATTTGATATAATTACGAGGTATTCAGTTTAGAAGTCAGCAATAATTACCGTATACAAACCCTTTTTTCGCAGAAGACAATAATATCTCCCGGAACTAAACCACACTCACACACTGTTACATTTTATCAACAACTGGAACTCTTTTTCATTCTACCGAGCGATATAGAAATATCAGCTGTTCCGGCTAGAACACGACACGACAGACCGGCCTGTTGCTTGCGCACTGATATGTTTGTGAAATATATTTTTCTGTCTCGTCACAGGAATTTTTCATACACAGTTTGACTTGTGCTGTCAGACGTCATGTATGAAGTACTCACGTGAAAGGTCTGATCTTATCTCTAATATTCACACCTGTTCTGTTTTCACTGTCACATGTCTAAAATTATCTCACCTGTAGTTTTATCAATCATAATATCACATGCTCTGATATCACCGAGCTAAGTTTAGTCTGCATGTGCCATATTACTACAAAAATACTCAGAGCCCACATATCAAAATTCTCACCAGCTCAACCTACGCTGAACCATTTTCTCAGTGCCTCGCCATTTCAAAGAACGTCTACAGGGTGTATAAAAATGTCTTTACAACTTCAATCTTTATAAAAGGACGTAGACTGATACTGTTTGCTCGTCATCTGCGAGAGAAACTCTCAACGTTTAATCGAGTTCCCTGTAGATGGTAGCACCCGTTGTTTTCTGAGTGAAATCATGTTCTCCGACAGAGTACAGTCCACGCTTCATAGAAGGTAAACAAACACAACGTAAGCATCTGACGATCAGAACACTCTCACGCTACTGAGAAGCATATATCGGAGATCACTGTTCACAGGGTAACAAGAAAATCTCAGACGAAAATCCCAAACCCTATCAAAATTCAAACTCGCGGTCCCAGCATTGACCCGCCGTCATCAAGTATCTATTTATTCATTCTTACCTTGACGATTAGACATCGCAGAACGTCAGTCCTACGCTGTTCAGTGCGTAACTCTTCAAAGGCGAATGTTTGTAGACTTAGGTCCTGGTTAAAGACGGCTTAGCAGCCTGAATTAAATAAAAGGTGTAGCTTAACTGCAGTTGCTGAAAGGGACGAGTTTTTTTTGCGCCAAGATATCCAATCTTATCTGCTTCAGATTACCTACTGACAGGCGAAATACGCAACTACAGTCATATTGATCCACTAATGCACTCATGGAAATTGTGTTGTGGTCGCTGAATCGACCTGTCACACACCTTCGAAGAGGCAACAAGTCTTTCTTGCCTTGCTCCGCTGCGATAGCAAATTGATTCGTGTTATCTAGGAACCAGCTCCAAAAGTTAATTTAGGTTGATAAGATTAAATTCACTTTTATGCTGGGGAATCACTGAAGTAGCAGTAGCAGTTGTTGTTACTTATCGGGAAGAACTCATCTTTTAGATATAGACTCTCACCCTGAAAGTGGAATTACATTTTTCGGATCATTGCCACGTTTGAAATTACTGATTTACATAGAATATTTCATACGTAATTTGTATAAAGTTTATAATATGTCGCCACTCGAAATATAATATTCTTGGCTTCAATTATATTTTCGTCGTCACTTAAAACTTAAAGCTAAGTTAAGAAATAATTTAAGGACGTAATATTAAGCATTTTTAGTGTTCCTCCGACTTCAATTTGTGCTTTGTAAGATGTTAGAAGGTAACGAGAGAAGACATCGAAAGTTGGAAGGGATGGCTGATCTCATAAGCCGATTTTTATTATTAAATAACTGGAACGTATTATTTTAGTGTCTTTTGGCAACGAATAGGGTAGAAATCTGAAACTCTTTTGATGATCTATTACTCTGATTACTGGATACCTATAGATGGCGTCCAGCTGAGGTTTTCTACAATACGAAGAAAAATTCCAACAACTGCACCTCAACATTCGGCTAAGTGCGAGAATTTACCTTCTATTTGGGAAACAACTCAGACCGATCTCGCCCCATCCAGGAAAGTGACAGACATTTGAATTAAAGCTGTCCCACTATACGCCATGTAGGCGCTTGGGGGGAGAGGAGATATAGCTCCTACTCATTCTTAACCTCGGCACTAGATGGGGGTGAGTGGTCAGCGTCACATCCCAGCCGCGCGTTGCCCCCGGGAAAGGACCCCGGTACCAGGTGGACCCCAGATCTGGACGCAGAGGTTAGAGGGAAAAGATCATGTGTCCCCGTCGGGGATCGAACCCCGGTCGTCCAGTCACTGTACTGATCGAGCTGCCCCGGCGCCTTAAGATACAGATATTTCCCTGGCAAATAGAGACCTACGTCTACCGTTTCCTCTCGTAAATAATTGAATTACCTTCCCATCAAGTATCCCTTCGCTTCTGCGAAAGGTTTTCGGAAGTCTCATTCGAGTGCTGTGTCTCGATATTAAATACGAGATTGCCGAGACTTCAAACAGTCGAGTTCAATCATTTCTATTCTCTGTTTTTAGAGACGTGTAACGTTATAAAGAGAGAGAGGCCTGCGCGTTATGTCATCGAAGTGTCCGGGGTTCTGACTTACGGTCGCTTTGCAGACTGGAATCTAAGATTGACACGAATTCGGTAAAACATGTCGAAGATGAGAGCAGATTTTTTTATCTGTTAATCTACTCTGCCGTAGTAATTATAGTGCATTTACTAACTTATCGAAAACAGAATTTACTCCTTGTGGAAATCGAAAAATCAGGTGTTAAATATAATTAAACATTTGAGTATTCGCGGTTCTCGAACCTGTGGCCTTCTGAGGGCGAACCGCTCATTCGGAAGTGAAAGTAAGATTGAGGGTGACTGATTGAAAATCCCACCTTTCTTGTGTGGGAGCTGACGGTCTTCCTATGACGCACGCGCTCAGGGCTTGCGTTACCCTCGGCAAGAATCTCTGATCAGTTCTCATCCGAATGGCGATGCGTCTGCATAGTGAAACTCTCGGTTACAGTTAACTTACCTGGTGCAGCATCAATGGCGTGAACATCATGGTAGGCTTCTTGGACACCTGTTTCGATTTTCCTGAGTCTTGTTCCTGGTACTTTATAAGAGATTAGTTCGACAGCAGAACAATTTCAGTTCTGGAAATGCAGCCGTCGAGTTGTCGGTCAAAGACGCGATGTCCGGAGGGCAATGACGACACCGCCTTATTTTAAGTTGTGTTACCGGAAAGACCACCGACTTTAAAGGCGACCGCCAGTCTGAGTAGTAGTCTGAAATGCGAGAAGGGTCTATGTGACCTTGTGTGTTTTTAGTATTTTGAAACTTTACAATCCAAACGAAATGTATTATGGACCACACACATTAAAAAAAAAAAATATTTCGCACATTAATATAAAATTTAAAAATTCTGATCACACATATTAAAAAAAAAATAATATTTCGCACATTAATATAAAATTTAACATGGTTTAAATCATACGCTTAACAAAACTGTACACTGAATTGTAATGTTTATAACCACTCAATTTTGGTTTTTGTGTTGTTTCGTTTTGTCTCGAAATGATAAAATATAACGCGTATCTAAAATGCAGCGAAACAAATAACCGAATGCATCCCTCCGTGAAACGAACTGCACTTCCTTTAAATTATGTTTATAATTTATTCAAACATTTAATTCTATTTAAATTTTTTCTTTGAAATAATAAGATATATAGTTTAATTTAAGATGGATTTGTAGATCAGTTATGATTAATTCGGTAACTTGGCATCCAAAAGTCACTTCGGTTGTCATATGTAGGCCCATCGACAAAGTTTGGCCCCAAAACAAACGCAAATTTTAAATTAGTTACAAACAATACCAGTATTTTGTGACGTACTCCAATCTGATTGAAACGTGTGCCAATTAAACACTGTTGTTTCAGAGAATTTTCGTTCGGGTAACATAAATTCATATTTGACAGATTGAAAGTTTATTTCATTTGACGATCATAACCTCTGTTTATTGCTATTTCATTATGAAGTAACTTTCTAGTGCATTTCCTGTAGAATTTTGTAACCTGTTGTGTTGGGTACAGACTGTTTTCTGCGGGGAGAGGGAAAATGAGTACACTAAATCCATGCAAGTACCAAATGCTTTCCCTTTTAATATAGGACTCTCTAATTTATTCGTGTTTACTTATTAGCATGTATAAATCCACGTATTTTGTGAACGTACCCAGACCCGTTCTGAATGGATTACGAGTCTGATTCGTGATAATATTTTCGGATTAAAATATGTGATACAAATTACATTTGTTTTCTTTAGCATAAACGTAGAACAAGAGTACAAAAAGTACACTCCAGATCAGTTTCCGCCATCATAATATTCCGTTATTTGCTTAGTGTCTGAGTAAAACTACTACTACTACAGGCCGAGATTGTAAACAAGGATCTTTCGAGTAATAAGAATAAGAAGTAGTGAGCTCTCGACCGCGAAGTTCGATTAATCAAAATAATTCCCTCACAGATTGAAGAAGATTATTAATACGTAAAATATTATTGCATTTGGAGTTGTTGTACAGTTCGAGCTATATTTTGAAGTTCTAGGAGAAATGTTAGACTCTATAATATAAGATTCATTCATTTAATAAAAAGAATATTCAGCTTTCGTCAAGTTCTTGTGCCTAAGAATAAGTAATAATAACAAAGCGACCTATCGAAATCTTTAGTTACATTCAGGTTCTGATATCGATAACTGTTGAAATAGTGCAGCCACACACGTCCAGTTAAATATCTCTGTCTTTGGTAACTGAAATCACACTGAAAATGCTATTATACAACTTTTACATTTTAAAAACAACGGATTTTGTGATTTTGAGAATCTTCGAATGTTTACGTGACGTATTTTTGTGATGTATTATTTGAAGCTTTTATTGGACTCAAATTCTTTTGGTTCTATCAGAAGTGTAAGTTGTCTTAATGAAGAAAACACCAACGTTTCGAGAACCATCTGAAGTACCCTGAGGACGAGGACGAATAAGATTCTCCAAACATTGGTGTTTTATCTATTAAACCATCTTAGCCCATGAAGAATTAATTTTTGTGGTATTTGATAAAAAGTATAAAATTGAATTACTTTTAATAAGTTACTATGCCTAGTGTGTGGGGAACATGCTTTTTTAAAGTAATCCCATACGAAGGAACAAGCAATAGTCGTTCAAAAATTCTTACCAAGTTCTCAAATTGGTAGAATTTTTGTCAAGCCAGAACCAAATGTTTCTAATCTTAAACGAAGCATATATATATATATATATATATACAATATATTAGCAGTTTAAAATCGGCTAGCTTTTCTGTTAGTTGGTTTCTCACCACTAGTTCTTGTCTTGAGCGCTGATATAATTTCTTGCAGTAACGCGATGGCACAGTTTGTAACACATATACAGCCCACGTTGGCTGACATGCATCAGCATCACCAACATCACCACGACAGAGGGAGCCATCACCCTCCAACGCCTCCAACACCACCCAGCAGCTCCTTCAAGCCACGTCCTCCACATCACATCGACCTTCACAAACATGTCGGAGAGGTAAGTTCTTGCTTGTCTCTGGAGTCAGTTTGCTTGTTTGTCTCATGATACATCAAATCTTTGTTCGTCATTTCAAGCACCTGTAAACCTATCACGAAAATGCCTTACAACAATTTTGATTATTTCATCTTTAATCAAAATAAGTAATCAATGTTCTGATGCTTGTAAACGTCAAGCAGACACATAAATGTTTATTTTATTTTATTTAGTGTTCTGTGTGACGACAGGTCCATATGAACAGGATCCTTCCATCCTTTTCTCGGACTGGGACCTGTTCATATACGTTCTTGGCAGATGATCCAGAAGTGGGTTGCCATTGCCTTCTTCTGTGTGTGAAGGGAGTAATTGTTGGGATGCCACGGAAGAAAACTCCGTGTTGCCTAGACCACCTCATCTTATTATTATTTAGTGTTCTGTCTGACGACAGGTCCATATGAACAGGATCCTCGGACTGGGACCTGTTCATATACGTCCTTGGCAGATGAGCCATTGCCTTCTTCTGTGTGTGAATGGAGTAATTGTTGGGATGCCACGGAGGAAAACTCCTTGTTGCCTAGACCACGGCCTTGCCCAACACAAGTTATCAATTCGGGCACCGCCGGGAATCGAACCCGAGACCCCAGGATTACAAGGCCAGCGTTCTAACCGCTAGACCACCGTGGCTATACATAAATGTTTACGTCAATGGAAACACTGTTTATGCTTATTCTGGAGACAGTTAGTGACCTTCTTGTGAATGTCTGTCCGTCCGTTCATCCCGTTTTTGAAGCACTGCCTTATTTTTGTACGTAGATTTCCCAGACTGTAGTTTTATGAACTTAAAACTTTCGGGGACAAGCCACGAGTCTTGAACTTTTCTAACATTTGCAGTAGATATCTTCATATCAAATGTGGACTTGCCAACTAAGCAATCAAAAAGTTAAATACGAGACGTCGTCTTCCTCAAAGCTCAAGACCATCTCTGCTTATAAAAAGCTTATCTGAAAGTAGAGAACTTCGCTTTAAAGTCTACATGACTGGGGATGTGCTTAAGTTAGCGGGATCGTCGTCTTACGTCCTTAAACTTGCAGTTGCTAAGAAATCCTAAGACTTGAGCTCAAGAAGTCTGAATCGCTTTGGCTGAAGACCTCTGCGTGTTATTAGCGTATCAACGCGCGTTGGTTGCAATGAGAAGACACTTGATGCTTCTGGACCTGAATGCGTGCAGCTGATCTCGAGATTCGGTACGCGCAGTCTTTGAGGGGTTTTAGGAATCTTGTTTCGACAAGACGGTATGTGATGAGCGCGAGGTAGGGCCCGTTATTGACAGGAATCCTTAGCGAGCACGTGGTTCAGGAAATGCAGTAATGTTGGAAGAGTTTGAGGGCCACGTGGATAGCTCATAAAAGAAGCTTTATCGACTGACGGTGATGACAATGTTTTAGCGACCACGTGGTTCGGACGGTGTTGAGAAATTGGTTAGGATGGAGGCTGTGGGAATTATTTGGATGCACGGGGGTCAGAGAAGAAGTGACTTTTCTCTCTCTGTCTCTTTCCAGCACGAAAGTCGGAAGAAGAGGGGAAGTTGAGGAGTAGATGGAAGACGATGGGAGGAAAGAATGAAAAAGGGAGGGGGGTCTGTTGAGAAAGTTGGCGAAATGGGAGAAGTAACAAAATATATTTTTACTTCCATTTGGTTAGGAATGGACGTTCAGTTGTTATTTAGTAAAGGAATTGGTTGCGAGGATGGTTAGGGGAAGAAAAGATGTTGGTTGTCGTTGTGGGATATTTTGCTTTCCGTAGTTGCTTCCCTGATTGCGCAGGAATTGTGGGTACGGATGGTGGCTGTTATGTCGCTGTCGATGCTCAGTTGTTGCCGCTGATTTCTGATTTTCCAGCCTGGTTTCTGTAATGCGTTCCCAATTCCTGTTACAGTTCGTTTGTCCAATGTAAAACTTTACAACAGGAGCGGGAGATTTTGCAATTGAACAATTTTGAACCTGGAAGTTTTATGTCTTTGGTGGATTTGAGTCTGGTGGCCATTTTGTCGAGGGCTTCGGTTGACGTATTTCTTCAGTGGCCTGGATATGAGATTGGTTGTCTCTTGCATGCGTGACAAGTATACTGCGTGGTCATATTATTATTCTGTATTGCTTTTGTGTGGCCACGGTAGTCTAGCGGTTAGAACGCTGGCCTTGTAATCCTGGGGTCTCGTGTTCGATTCCCGGCGGTGCCCGAATTTATAACTTGTGTTGGGCAAGGCCGTGGTCTAGGCAACACGGAGTTTTCCTCCGGGGGCTTCCCCGGTTTCTCCATTCACACACAGAAGAAGGCAATGGCAAACCACTTCTGGATCATCTGCCAAGAACGTATATGAACAGGTCCCAGTCCGAGAAAAGGATGGAAGGATCCTGTTCATATGGACCTGTCGTCAGACAGAACACTAAATAAATAATAAATAAATTGCTTTTGAAGGCGGATCTGGCCTTTGTTGCTATGTTGATGCCTTACCGGAAGCAGCCATTGATTGGGTTACACAAAGAAATTAACGTGTATTTCGGAGACCTGGTTAGACTTCGTTAAAGTCGCAATGACAGATCTCCTCTAAGCTAGTGGGTGGACTTCCTGCAGAGACGTGCCCCAGTGAAATGTTTGGGCGTCTGTTGACGAAGATTTCCAGGAAGGGAAATTGGCCTATCCTTTTCTAAAACACATTTTTTTTTGTATCAGTATCCTGCAACAGCATTTGCACTAGAACTCATTATGACTCTGGTAGTTTGTACCTTCACAGATTTCTGTGATTTGCGTACAAACTACCGTGGATTTTTCGCAAACTTATTCTGTGTGAGTAACATTACGCCACTGAATATAATGTCTGTAGTTATGTATGACTTCTTTGAAAAGTAACAAACGTTTTATTAAAATAACTTCTATTGGGAATATGGAAAATAACGTTGTATTTATACCCTTTATACTCTGATATATGCGAATCATAATTGTTACCATTTTTCTGCGTAATGTTAAATACAAAATTGTGAGCTCCGTATAATGTTTTCAAGTCATTACTCCTGCTATATGCGACTGAACGAGATCTGTATCTTGTGGGATCTACACACTGCTCCAACAGATGGATCTTATATTTTAATATAATAAAGTGCTTCTATGAACTTTCGAAAACACGGTTGCTTTAGAATGAAGGAACAAATCAAATGCGTCGTGAAACAAACGTTCGGTGCCCGGAGTTTCGTCACAGGCGGGGTGAGATGGTTGCCATGACAACGCTCCCGAGATGAGATCGATGAGAGGCATGGGAGAGGTGTACAGTCCACGCAAAAATCATCGACGCGAATGAAGTTCTGTCCGTACCAGGTATAAGGCGATTGTCAACGTCTTAGAGGAACGTGTGGTCTCCGAGGTTAGTCGAGGCCCACAAGACCAGAGTAGACTTCTTACCCACATGAGAACCTAAAGAACCTCACACGATTGGTTCGTTTCTGCTACGAATTAAAGCTGAAATCTGATGTTATCTTCAATAAAAATGAGATTAGTAGACACATTAATGTAGTTTTCCCCTTAGGTCTAATGTACGACCGTACAAAATTTATTTACGAAACTGAGACCACTTGTGGCGATTTAAATAAAGAGCATTTTCTTCGTTTAAGACAAATTTTATTCCTTTCAGCCCTTATTCTATAAATTATATATATAACAACATAAATCAAAATATACAATTTACATTAGAACTTGAACAAAATAACTCAATAAACTATTTAGATTTAACAATAATAAGAAAAACAAACAATTTCGAATTCAAAATTTACAGAAAACCTACAAATACAAGCACAATAATTCATGCCTCATCCTGCCACCCCATCGAACACAAACAAATGGCTATCAATTACTTACTAAACAGAAAAAATCTATATCCAATATCTATAAAAAACAAACAAATAGAATTAATAATCATTCAACAAATTCTTAAAGAAAACGGATATAATAACTACAAACTAAATAAAAAACCTAATAATACAACAAAACCCAACGAAAACAAAAACATACAAAATAAATGGGCCACATTTACATACATAGGTAA
>NW_019060198.1:219646-241472 GCF_000696155.1 Zootermopsis nevadensis
CCCCCCCCCCAAAAAAAAAAAGTCTCCAGCTTCTTGTAGGCGTCAGTGAAGTGCCACTGTTTCAGGTGCAGTGTTGTGATAATAATGTGATAATAATGAACAGGGTTGAACAAAACTGTGTGATATCACTCATCAGGGATTTGTTGTTTTTGTTGTATTAATGATGTTGTTCCGGTCACAATGAGTGATTCCCTCAGCCCGAACATTGTAAGTACCTGAATGTTGTTCATCTTAGTAGCACGTGTTGCATGAGGTTATGAATATAATTTTTAAGTTGGCATAATATAATAAAAATTAGCAATTTCAATGACTGATATCCCAGCACATACATCGTAAAAACGTTTAGGTCTCTGGATTTCGAAATTTTAAAAAAAAATGTCAAAACAATTTTTTCATCGTATGCCTGACTCTGAATTCGAGCCAAAAAAGCGATGGAATTTACGTTTAGGTTATAAGTCACATTTCAATTAATTACGATCACCTAACACAAATTATCATCGTTATTTATCCAGCAACGCTGACAACAACTCAGTCCTTATAGCGTCGTATGGAGGGATGATTAATAAAAATATAAATTGGAAAGAATGTGGTAGGAAGAGGTCGAGGCCTACTTGAAGTCAATATCCCGGAAATTGTCTCGAGGGACTGAGGAAAACCACACCACGAAAATCCTCAAGTTAGGATATCTGGTTTCCGACCCGAGATTTGAACCCGAGACATCCCGAAATCGACTCAGTCTATTAACCACTTCACGACGTTCGGTATCATTATGGCTACAGTTCTAATCCGTTTAGATTTCTTTTTAAGTGCCAACACAGATATATATTTATATAAAATGAATCAGGTAAACTTAAATTCTTATCAAATGTCGTATCACAATAAATTCCCCTATGTACAATCTCCATAATAGTCTTCGTAATGTAGCAACTTCGTATAATACCTCTTTAAAGTTGTTTGATTTGAAATTTGCAACTGCCTTTTAACTATTTAATTTGAAAAAAAAAGTTAATATTTTCGGATATTTACGTGAATTTTAGTACGAACAATTTGCATTAATATCATTACGTTGTTTAATTTAACAATCTATGATTGGTTAGACTTAAAACAGCCGCCTCTAAACACGATTTTAATATACTGGAGGTCCACTGGAACTGCGGTAAGTCAAGACTCTTATGTCGTTGTTGCCCCCAGGAAGATTCATAAGTGAAAATCCACCTGGGGGGGTCAGGAACAGAGAAAAAGGCCCCACGCTGGGACCAGTGGCACTTCAAAGCCGAATTGGAGACGACGCTTATTTCAAAGAACACGAAATGTTTCCTGATTCATGCGCCGTTGGGATCGATACGTTGAATATACCACGGCAGTGATCCAGCCCACAGCCTTGCTTGTCAATGAGTTTTCCACAAACTCTCATAAAATTAAGAAGGCGCTCCGTTGAAACATCTCGTTCTCTGTCCGACGACCCCCCGACGTCGACTACGAATCTTATGTTCGTTCACACAGATTTAATACAAGAGCCAATTTTTCTGAAGCTTAAATTAAAGTTTATTGATTGTTTGCTTAATGCAAGGAATCAGCTGAGCAGGCTGAAGGCCTGCGTGTTTACTATTACCCGTTATCTTCGTCAACATGAAGACTTACTACTTCGGATTGTACTTTTAATTATCCTTACAACAATTTATTTGTGTCTGAAGTAATAGAAATAATAGAAAGATATTATGGATGAAAAGAAATTTTGATACGACCTTGAAATGAACTAGAGTGACCAAGAATGTTGATTTCTGTGGGTCGTATCCTACTTGGACGCATGGATGGGGCGAGAGATGTGCACCGGGTATTGGTTGGGAAGCCCGAGGGGAAGAGACCGCTGGGGAGACCTAGACGTAGATGGGAGGCTAATGTCAGGCGGGATCTATGGGAGATAGGAGTCGAAGGAGACTGGATTTTGTTGGCCCAGGACAGGGTCCGGTGGAGGGCTTTGGTTAATTCGGTGATGAACCTTCGGGTTCCCTAAGCCATCTGGTTGGTTGGGTCCACTACTTGGGAAGCCTGAGGGGAAGAGACCGCTGGGGAGACCTAGACGTAGATGGGAGGCTAATGTCAGGCGGGATCTATGGGAGATAGGAGTCGAAGGAGACTGGATTTTGTTGGCCCAGGACAGGGTCCGGTGGAGGGCTTTGGTTAATTCGGTGATGAACCTTCGGGTTCGGTAAGCCATCTAGTTAGTTAGTATCCTGCTTGGATCCGACTTTAACATCAATCTGTTATTTCTGTAAAATCTGTGACGACATACAAGAAAAACCTCATTTATATAGGAAACACTTTGCGAGAAAGGGGCAAACAATTATAGTTCACAACTAGATTTATGAATCGATGGAATAACATAACTTTTAATGTTTCTGAAACCCGACTGAACTTAACAGCGACTGGGTCTTGTGATTTCCAAACGCTGTCTAAAACGTTTTTCGGTTTACGTAATATTTGAGGTTTTCACGGCGGTGAGTCTGAAGATTGCTGTCTTCTGGGTTGTTGGTAAACGTTTACCGACGTTTCAAAGGCCCTTTCTGCCTCTATCATCAGGGCGAGTGTTTCACTTTCTGCTTACAAATATCCTGTCTTGCCTTGTGAACTTCGTAATCGTTTCCATTACGACTGTTGTTCGTTTATTTAACACATTCTTATGTTTTCTGTCTATGTTTATCCTCTGTAAGGTTTCAGAACTAACCTAACCGCCGCCCACATCAGATTAGTGGAGCTCCACGCTGTTTCAGTCTGACAAAAGCAATAACCACCAGGTTATGTCTCGCCGGAGTCATTTTACTTACGTAGAGGAAATCCTGAACGTAGCGATCCTGGAAAGAAAGTGTTTGTTTTTAATGTCATAGGTTGAATGACATCTCTTACTCTGGACCCAGTTCTTTTATTACCCAAGGGACGTTTTGAATTGCTCAGAAACAAACAAGTTACAGCTCGTGTGGCGCCCGGAAATTGATATCGAAACCCAACACCGCCTAGAAACCAAGACGAGAGTTAAGTGACACCACAAACACAACCCGCAGAGTCGTAGGATGGTGGAAGGGGGGTGGTTCCAGTTTCGCTCTGCATGGAAATAGCTTTTTCTCTCATGGAGGCAAGCAGAATCGTTAAGAGTACCGCAAATAGCCCACTCGAGCAGACTGGCCCTGCTCTACTCGTTGCCACACGTTTTTATTACTAGTCGGCAAAACAGTTAGCATCCTTAACAGCATGAATGACTACTTCAGTATTGCATGTCTCTGTTAATGGTTACTTCAACCCAGGTTTTACGAAGAAACGATGTCTGGTTCTAACAAGGGGTTAGTGGTTTTTACGAGAGTATTGAACCAGAATTTTATCCATCTTTCTACCCGGAAATTATTTAATTGTACTTTTAGTCAGATGCTGTGTTTCATAGCCACGGTGGTCTAGCGGTTAGAACGCTGGCCTTGTAATCCTGGGGCCCCGGGAATCGATCCCGGCGGTGCCCGAATTTATAACTTGTGTTGGGCAAGGCCGTGGTCTAGGCAACACGGAGTTTTCCTCCGGGGGCTTCCCCGGTTTCTCCGTGGCATCCCAACACACAGAGAAGAAGGCAATGGCAAACCACTTCTGGATCATCTGCCAAGAACGTATATGAACAGGTCCCAGTCCGAGAAAAGGATGGAAGGATCCTGTTCATATGGACCTGTCGTCAGACAGAACACTAAATAAACAAACAAACTGTGTTTCAAGGATTTAATCCCATATCAGGTCTCTCGTGTAGTCATATTTCATACGTATTCTTTAAACGCGATTAAAATATCTCTTTTATATTGTTCACATTATTTTAGATTCTTTGAAATTAATACACGCGTTAAATATTTTCTGGAAGCGCGATCGGTTCGGAGTTGCACACTCTTTTGTTTTAAATTTTGGTCATGAAAGACGCCGTTTTGGTAACAACGTCAGTGGATGTTCATTATAATTTGGTGCTTTAATTGTTATGAGTCCATTCATTGTCACTCGAACCTGATTTTTACGAAGGCCTAGTAAAAGTCAACTCGAGATGAAAACGTCGCGAAATAGCTGAGGTGAATTTCAGGAAACTTCATGAAGTCTTCGATTATTTGCTTTGATTATCACGGGTGTTTGAATGTCTGGGAGATTATGGCATTTGTAATGAGATGTGACTTGTTTAATTAAAGATTCGATTCCTAAAAGCAAATAAATGTTTGCGGTGGCCATATGAATGAATCCATTCGATGTTTAATTCCCTTAACATTATTTTATATCTCTGATAGTTCACATGCAGACAGAAGCTCGTGTATGACTTAAATTAAAGGCAATTTAATCTTACATCTGGCATAGAAGACACAAGGATTGAAGCTATCAACCAGCATATGTTTGGAGAGGTTTTTATATTATCCACTCGTCTTATGATGGGAGAAGTCTTTTAATGTTTGTTATGCCGCGAGTTGATTGTATTTACGTAACTTCTCAGAACTGATTCTCAGCCAAAAGAGGCCAGAGTCTCTAATTTGTGAAACATAATGATAACATTGGATGGTGTTAATAGCTATACGACGAAAAGTAAAATTTATTTCCTATATAATGGTCTGGCGGTTAGAACGCTGGCCTTGTAATCCTGGGGTCTCGGTTCGATTCCCGGCGGTGCCCGAATTTATAACTTGTGTTGGGCAAGGCCGTGGTCTAGGCAACACGGAGTTTTCCTCCGGGGGCTTCCCCGGTTTCTCAGTGGCATCCCAACAATTATTCCATTCACACACAGAAGAAGGCAATGGCAAACCACTTCTGGATCATTTGCCAAGAACGTATATGAACAGGTCCCAGTCCGAGAAAAGGATGGAAGGATCCTGTTCATATGGACCTGTCGTCAGACAGAACACTAAATAATAATAAGATGAGGTGGTCTAGCGATTAGAACGCTGGCCTTGTAATCCTGGGGGTCTCGGGTTCGATTCCCGGCGGTGCCCGAATTTATAACTTGCGTTGGGCAAGGCCGTGGTCTAGGCAACACGGAATTTTCCTCCGGGGGCTTCCCCGGTTTCTCCGGGGCATCCCAACAATTACTCCATTCACAAACAGAAGAAGGCAATGGCAAACCACTGCTGGATCATCTGCCAAGAACGTATATGAACAGATCCCAGTCCGAGAAAAGGATGGAAGGATCCTGTTCATACGGACCTGTCGTCAGACAGAACACTAAAAAAATAATAATAATAATGGATTATATGTTATCACATACACAGAAAATAGTTTGTAATTTTGGGGGATTTTAAGAGAGTGTTACAAGTTTGTCTGAGCTGTGTGGTTAAATAGCTCTAAGTTTGAGCAAGACCTCACATCTGCAGCGTCTAACTTCTAACACATTTTATTGTTCACAACGTCGATTGGAAATCTCGTTACGTGATTTAGCTCAGAGCATTACTGCATCAAACCACAACGCCACTGCCTCGTGGGTTCTTGAGATGGGTTTGTGCTGTGTTGTGGTAACACTGGGACGATTCAGAGTGATTGCCTTCCGGTTCCCTGTAGCACGTTTCAACCAGGGCTTCATGCAAATGAAAGTGATATTTGAAAATGTCAACGCAGTTTAACCACGAGGAAAATTCCTACAACTTCACGCGTTCTTTGTCTGTAGTACATAAAATTAACGTACTCACGGGAGGTCCGGGTGTTCTTCCCAGTGGGTTTTTGTCTGAAACTATTCAATATAATTCCATGAAATTTGGTATAGGGTATCTGCACCGGAAGTTTCTTTGTAAATTATCCCTTTCAATACGTGAAATTACGATGTTGACTGATAAATCATTGTCACATGTGGATGTAACGTGCATGGTAGTTTGTTATAAATATTATTATTATTTATTGTTCTGTCTGACGACAGGTCCATATGAACAGGATCCTTCCATCCTTTTCTCGGACTGGGACCTGTTCATATACGTTCTTGGCAGATGATCCAGAAGTGGTTTGCCATTCCCTTCTTCTGTGTGTGAATGGAGTAAGTGTTGGGATGCCACGGAGGAAAACTCCGCGTTCCCTAGACCACGGCCTTGTCCAACACAAGTTATAAATTCGGGATCCTGTTCATATGGACCTGTCCTCAGACAGAACACTAATAATAACCTTAAGAACACTATTACGGCCATTTATTTATTTAGTGTTCTGTCTGACGACATGTCCATATGAACAGGATCCTTCCATTCTTTTCTCGGACTGGGACCTGTTCCTATACGTTCTTGGCAGATGATCCCGAAGTGGTTTGCCATTGCCTTCTTCTGTGTGTGCATGGAGTAATTGTTGGGATGCCACGGAGGAAAACTCCGTGTTGCCTAGACCACGGCCTTGCCCAACACAAGTTATAAATTCGGGCACCGCCGGGAATCGAACCCGAGACCCCCAGGATTACAAGGCCAACGTTCTAACCGCTAGACCACCTCATCTTATTATAAATATACAAAAACAAAATTTTCTTGAGCTCAGCAAGAACAATAGAATTCTAGAAATCAGATATAAGTTTAGTTCCGACATCCTGTTCCGCTCTTCATGCCCGTAAATTTGGGGCTGTTAATTTTAAAAGAATATTATTGCTTAATAATATTTTCAATCCTACATGACCTAATCTTCTGGAACCATCAATAAACCGCGCGTACCGCACGAAATGGAGTTCTGGTCTGGATCCTAACCTGAAGCCGTATCCGCCACTGATCTGCTAATATTGGCAGCTAGCCCTATGCAGGATAAGACGCTATTAATAGCGAACTGCGGGCCGGAATTCAGTTAGTGGGGCAGCTCCGAGCGAAAGGCGTGTCATGTGAGTGTGCTGTTGTGATGTGCTGGTGAAAATGGTGATATTTATTATGCCTTGCGTGTGACATCATAGATCCTATTCTTCTCCTGTATTTGTGAAAATATCCTCAACCAGTGTGATAAGTATTCCTCTTTATAGCTTTCGCCACGAAATAATGCTGGAAACAAATGCCGCTCGCGAACCGCACGTCCTCTTCCGGTCTTTGTGGAAAACGAGTTAGGAACTGCAAGCTTAGCGTAACAGCGCTGATGTGTTAGCAAGAATTTTATCTTCGCATGTGATAACGGCGCCAGTGACGTCAGATATGTCTGGGTCGATGACTTTCGCGTGGGCGGGGTGTCTGGCTGGGTGATGACGTCATAACAGAGGATTCCCCCTCTCAACGAAACCATGGTAACCAGGGTGATAAACAGACCTTGGTGACCGAGGTCTGCACAAAATCAAAATCTGTAATCCTGCTATGCAGAGTGGAATTTAAAATCTTCCGAAACAAAATAAAAATTAAAATTGGTAGGCGTGTAACGCGTATTGCATTCAATGAATCATTTTACGTTTTGTTTTATGGTGTCAGAAATTATAGGTTAGGTTTCATTTCGTCACCAACGATGTTTAAGGAGCCTTGGGGGGAGCATTTTCAAAAGTTTTGTCTATTTTCGTGAAAATAATCATAATATTTTAAACTATTTTGAAATAATTCCACGCTCTTCATCTGTGTATTACAAAGCATGACTCATTTTCGTCTGAAACACAGTGTGACAAACGTAAAAATGCCAAAGTTCTTGCTTAAGCAGCACAGGAGAGTACAAAGTGGAAATAAAGACCCACCATTCGTTACTTCGATACTGTGGGAGGTACGTTCAGCTTCGCCGTGTCGGAACGTGCCCTAGTTACCCCCTGGGCTATCCGGATGATGGCTGAAACAGTAGTACCAACCACGGTCGTCTACCATTAAAATCATTCAGTAATCACTGATTAGAATAACACGAAACTTACGTCGTATCACGCAAATATGTCTTTATGAGAGGATGAACAGATTATTTCCTGTAGTTGTCGTCTCGTGGCGCTGACGATTACCTTGCTGTTGGAGATATAAACCAGCCGTTGTTTTCAGCATAATCCTGCCTCGTGACCTTGTGTAAAACATTGTCCTGATTTCCAACCTCACTCATTAGCACAGCCATGACCATAGACAACTCTCGACTTCATAAGTACATATTCTTCTTTGGTGGTGGTACTAGGTTATGTAACATACCTAAATACCAACCTTACAATACACGCGGAGATTTGTGACGCAGTCGTTGGGAAATCACAAGTAATTTTCTAGGATTATCGTTACACGTGTTTGTAACGCATTACTAAATAAATTTCTTGCGTGGTTTCCATATTTCTTAAATATTGAAAATTTGTGAAGTTTTGAAATTTTATACTTCATTCAATGATACTAACATTCGGTCGCCATGTTAGAAAGTCTACTTTTGACGACGGGAACTAAAAAAAAAATACTTTTATATAAACGAATACAACGTTGAATGTAATTATACCTGGACGAGGAACCATTTAATTTTAAACTAACCGCGTAACGAGGATCATAACGGATTTTAGGGCGAATTTTTAGTTAAAATCTTATTAGTCTTCTCCGAACTGAGACCAAATACACGAAAAGTCAATACGTACTCTCATTTTTAGCTTACAGAGTGTTCCAAAAATGTGTTACGCACATTCAGTGAATGAAGTAAATACATTTCAAGAAACTAAATTATTACGAATAGCGAATGTAATGTAAGCGTTCAAAGTGACCACTATTAACTTCTTCGTGGCACATTTGGCAGCGGTGAGCAACCGACTGACAAGCGGCCATCAAAGTTGTGCTGTGTGTACATCTTTTTGGGACCCCCTGTATTATTTGCAATACTTTATTCTCATAAAACAGTATAATTGCGTCATATTGTGAATCAAATATTAAATTAATTATTCGGTTTTTGTCCGTCTAATCACAATTATATTTAAAATTTACAAATAAGATAATTAAAATATCATTTTATGTTCCACATCGAATAATCAATTTACATGTTCCAAATGTAAATCGATTATTCGATGTGGAACATAAAATTATATTTTATTTATCTTATTTGTAAATTTTAAATATAATTGTGATTAGACAGACAAAAACCGAATAATTACTTTATTCTCCTCAGCAGCAGACAATTTTCTCCCTTCCCGTTTGCGAGGGCCACATGTGGCCCGCAGTTTGCTAACCGCTGTCGATTACTAAATGCGGATACCAACATTTTATCGTGCATCATGTTTTGGAGTGTTGGCTGTCGACTCGGTTTAACAGCGGGTAAAAAGATAAATGTCTCTGCCATGTGTTGGAATTTAAATCCTGACAGTCCAGCAAACAGCCAATCACTTCACTGGCTGTTGCTAATCGGTCTTGGTCTGACTAAAGGTCTCTTTATATATATAGGAACGTAAAGATAACGACACGAGCACGACACGAGCCCTCGCCGATTTTTCAGAAAATATTATTCAACAAATAGACTTTAATGCATCCGGACAACGGCACCGCTTTGAAATTCAACGTCATGATAATTTAGGACATTTCAGACAAAACTTGGACGTTTTAGGAAAAAAAACCCTGTCATTCCTGTGTTCGATTCCTGTTTAATGATGTAAGACAAGTCCCGAGAAGTATGTGACGCAATCTCCTTGGTTCGATTCCCAGTCGGAATACATTGTATTTTGCAGAAGTCAAACAGCCTTGTATAACGAACGAGTACAGGATCAGCTGTCATCATTATCTTCATCCGGTGGAAACACAACCCCATAATGTTCAAGAAGAAGTTCCCGTCGCTTTCCAGTCTAGGGGTGAGCAACTGATCCCTGAAAGTGCTTACTGCTATTTACTATAATCGAACTAACAGCACGTCTCCTGAACTGCAATCTGACAACGTTGTAGGCTAGTAATTGCCTGTTTACCTTTCTTAAACCACTAATTTGTTGTCTTGATGTTAATTTCCATTACTGACAAAATTCAAACGTAACAATGCACGAAGATATAAATTATTTTCCTTTGCGTTCTTTATAATAGCCGCGGTGGTCTAGCGGTTAGAACGCTGGCCTTGTAATCCTGGGGTCTCGGGTTCGATTCCCGACTGTGCCCGAATTTATAACTTGTGTTGGGCAAGGCCGTGGTCTAGGCAACACGGAGTTTTCCTCCGGGGGCTTCCCCGGTTTCTCTGTGGCATCCCATTCACACACAGAAGAAGGCAATGGCAAACCACTTCTGGATCATCGGTCAAGAACGTATATGAACAGGTCCCAGTCCGAGAAAAGGATGGAAGGATCCTGGTCATATGGACCTGTCCTCAGACAGAACACTAAATAATAATAAGATGAGGTGGTCTAGCGATTAGAACGCTGGCCTTGTAAGGTCTAGCGGTTAGAACGCTGGCCTTGTAATCCTGGGGTCTCGGGTTCGAATTTATAACTTGTGGTGGTCTAGGCAACACGGAGTTTTTCTCCGTGGCATCCCAACAATTACTCTATTCACACACAGAAGCAGGCAATGGCAAACCACTTCTGGATCATCTGCCAAGAACGTATATGAACAGGTCCCAGTCCGAGAAAAGGATGGAAGGATCCTGTTCATATGGACCTGTCGTCACACAGAACACTAAATAAATATAAATAAATAGTCATCAATTGGGATCTCACTGTTACACGTCACTATTCACCAAATCATTGCTTTTCAGTTAAAATAAAAAAATAAATTGCATTCGAAAAATCGAATTATCTTATAAGACTGTCTTTCGTACTAAACTTTCAGTTCATTTGCATAATGCATGATTAATATGACGATTTGTGAGAAACGATAAACAAATGTTGATGTGACGTGTGACTGAAATTTACTACATAACAAAGAACTTCATATCTGTTTCTTAAGATCTTTGACGAATAGTTCCTAGAGAGAAAACTGTGTAGCACGAATAAGGAATAAGCCATGCGAATTCTTGTTGAACGAATCGTGAGAATCTACATATAAAGAGAACGAAATGCAGATCTGAAGATCTTTTTTTCTGAGAGAAATATCTTGAGATTCATGCTTGGTCGAAAATTTCGATACTTTTTCACTTCGAAACTAAAAGTTGTCTATTAGCTTCGCCATGTCTATCTGTCCGATTGTCCACTGAGATCCACTGAACGGATTTTAATTAAATTTGATGCTGGAGACTGCTACTAAAATTTGTGAACTCATTCCAGTTTCTTAAATATGACAACAATAACGGGCACTTTGAATGAATACGTCATATATTTCTGCAGGTTTCTCCTGGAGGAATCCCCAGTCACCCGCGCATCAAACTGGGGAATCCTCCGTTATGATGTCATCACTCCGCAAACAAACAAATAAGTCACTGACTACGTACAACTATGAAATCTCTAGCGCAATTTCAAAAGACAAAATTCTGACGAAAGCGCCAGATTTGTAAAACAATGCATATTTCCTCCTAAAACTTTGGATTTATTCTTTTAAATGCCCCTTTAAATAACTACATTTTAAAAAAAAATACGTGTTTTGCGTGTTTAAATGCTGGACATCGACAGCCGGTCGTGACAGCAGAGCACTCTACCGACTATAACATGAAGTGAAACAACAAATGCTACATTTCGGAAGTTTCAGACAATGAATTTGAGTGTGGCAAGGCTGACAGATTCATTATTTAACCTCTCATCAGAAAACACCATCATCGAATGATGTTTTTCTTGAACCAAATGTTGATAACGCGTTTTACGTCTCTCCAACCTTGAATTCACAAGAGTGCTTTTTCCGTGTTGCTTAAATAAACAGAGGAACAAAGTTTTCTCAGCGTCTGAATAAACACTCACTTAAGAGATAAACCTAACGTCTTGGTGACGTTGAACGAGGAGGCCTTGAGCTACACCTGTGCGTCATGATATTTAATGACGCAATGGTTATCCCTGACTCAGAACGGTTCGCCCGCTCCTGACTTACCACCCGGGCTCAGGTATTGATCCCCCGCAGAGGGAGCCCCGTTCAATACTGCTGCCTGTCGCCGTCCCCGACGGAGGCCGAGTTTGTCCGAACCACTGCTGCAACGCAGTGTTGCCAACCCTGCACGAAAACAGTCACTGCCCGTTTGGCTTTCTCATGTTTTATGCACAGAAAATGACCTCATTTCATTCATCCTTACGGTCAATCCACTGCACGTATTATATTTTGATTTGTAGACTGTTTAACAACGCTGTATTAACGATAGATACGTGTTTATTGATTTTTTTTTTAAATACGCTGGATAAAGTACACATAAGCCCATTTGAGGAGTATCGAGAATATAGATTGTGAGTAGAATAGGAGAGAATGAATGTAGAATATTTTAAGGTAAATGGCTCCCAGGAGAACCGGATACATACAGAATGCAAATGAGTAACTGCATTGCTTATACTGTAAATAGGTCTAAGTATTTGTATTTATGGACCTCCCAAAACAGGAGTTTCTATAAAAACGAAAATAATACAACAATTTTTATAAACTGAAGATGTCTGTCTTCTGGGTTGCAACGCCGTGTTGCGTGGTAGAAGTTTATCGACGTTTCAGAGGTCCTTGCTGTCTCCATCATCAGGTGTCAAAGCCGTGAAAACTCAAATCCTAAATTTTATAAATTAAAGTTTATTTTATTAAAAATTTTAATTTTGAAAGAAGCTTAAAGGAAGACAATTTTGCGTACAATCATCACATTGAGCTATGATGTATGGATGTTTATAACGCTGGTTTCTGAGTGATGGAACCTTGTAAATGTGGGCTCTGTTGTTTGTGTTTATCAGAATCTTTGTGCCTCTGTCTTTAAAAGAGAATGTCGCGAAAGTCTGAACTCAATTTAAGAATATGTGTTTCTAATTAATCTAGGAAAATTTTAATAAAAATCTGCATTGTTTTATGTGCTATTTTACAGTTATGGCCATGTCACAGGACTTTGTAAGTTTGTGCACAACTGATAATGCTTCTATTGCTAGCTTAGAAATGTGTGCAAATACCTTTGTCATTAAATGACTGTTTATGTTTTCGTCTGTGAAATGAACTTGACAGTACAAATTGATTTTTATCGTAGTAAAAATAAAAAATTACAATATAACTGTTACTTTCCGCCCCTTAGTAGTCCACCCTTTCAGGAAATTATTTCTGATTTATGACAAGATAGGCTTAAGAATAACTGACAGAGATGTAAAAAGTACCAAGTGAGAAAAGAACTCGAGAAAAGTTTAGCCTGTCTGAAATTTATTTTCATTTGAACGACGCAGTATAAGGCCAGGTTAGTCGGAGAATAGATACACAGCAAAATAGGTTTTCCAAGAGTCCTGCCTACAGGTTTCACTCTGTAGTGTAGAAATCCACACTCGACTGTTGGGGGGTTATTGTTTAGGGACATTTGTAGCGCTTATGTTGGCAGTGGGTCGTAGTGTAACCGTGGGAGCGCCACCGTAATGTCAGAAGAGTCTTCATTCTCAAACAGTTCAGAGGTCGTCTCCAGGTTCCTCTTCTCTGTCTATCTCTCTCCATCTTCCTGAGGTCATACCATGGTCACAGAGACAACCTCGGACCAGGTACGTGTAACCATAGTCGATCGTATAAGATTACATCCAAAGTCGAGCAGTGTTTTGTTTCTTGTTGGAACAGCCAGACTTCAAATTATTTTCATGCCAGGATTGTAGAGACAGTGATTGCTTCTAGGACAGTAATAGAGTTGAAGTAATTGAAATTCGAGCAGAATATTGCGGTCTGTTTTTATAGAATTTGCGTGTAGGAAGGAGAAGTATGAAGGGGGAGGAGTTGATAAATAACATAACGAGGAAATTAGGTTAGGTTTGCATGTTTCGCGTTGTTAGCGTATTCAAGGCAATGTGGATACGATGGACTTGCCATAGCTCGGCAGAGGGAACAAACTGATTTGTCTCTGGATCGTGCCCCATGTTTTGCGTTAATAAATCAATCAAATAGTCTTTAAATAGGTATACTGTTATTGCATTTATGCAATACGATATTATAATATTCATCAAGCTCAGAGAAACTGTTTGTTAGGCCATTTCGTACACATTCCTATATTTATTTGTGGTTTATTTAACGACGAATTTTCAGTCGAATGAGATGATGATAGTGAATTATAAAGGATGTTGAGGGAAGCGGTCGTGGCCTAATTTGAGATACTATCCTTGCATTTGCCTGGAAGGACTGAGGAAGACCACGAAAATCCCAGTCAGGATAGCCGATCTCCAGGGGTTCTCAATCTTTTTCGCTGACGTACCACTAAATCTAATTTAACACATTAAATGTACTACAAATGAAATGCGTTCAGGGAAAACTTATTTGTGTTTGTATTATCTGTTGATTTTATTTCTTAGTTTGCGTATCACTCAGCATTGTCTCGCGTACCACGAGTGGTACGCGAACCAGGGTTTAAGAAACACTGCTGTAAACTCATGCACAGTTACGAAATTTGCTTATCTTGTGATGTTCTGGGTTTTGGAGCAGTTTAAAGCCGTCGCCAGACGCCAGCATTTAGAGAAAAAAGGTAGTTTGCATATTCTGGACCTCAGTCTACACGGTGCTAAAACAGAAGAACAATGTCGTGATCTCTGCATTTATTGTTTTATGTTTTATGGGTAACGTGTCCAAGAATAACCTTTTATTTTCATATTCGTCCAATCTTTCAGTCCAAGCCTGCAATTTATATAACCTTTGACTGTTGGTCTTAAAAATGATCAATACGAAATTGCTTTTATAATGAACTTATAAACGAAAGGCACCTCATGAAATTTAAAGCGTTTGCCCACACAGTTCGTAAATTATAATTTGTATTTTATTACCACTCAGAGTTTAAACCGAATATTTCATATATTAACACTTTGTCTTTGATCTATAAATTCACGAACTGTGGAATCATTTTTATGATAAAACACTAATATTAATAATAGGTATGTATGTTCAATTAATATATAATTAAAATAATAGGCTCGAAGAACAGATTTCGGGATAGCTTTTGCGTGGTTTAACTAAGAGGGGTAAATTTTACAGTCGAATTATTAAAGTTAAAATATCATTCAAATTGAACAGGTAAAGTTGATACCAGCGTAGGCATATGAATGGAAAACAATTATTGTATATTATATTAGAAAATTAAAGTTAGATAGTCATGAATCTTACTGATGTGTAGCCAAAAGCAACCATTCTGTGCATGAATTATATTTCAATTTACGTAACAAAACAATCGATTAACTGCAGTTATTCCATGAACCGGAAGTGACGTAGGCGTACCGCTGGCGTCATATTTGCAGTCATTCCTGATCTCGTTGTGTTTGTCCGTTCTGTGCGTTTTCTATGTTTTCCATTGACTGCAATCATTTACATTCCTGATAGCTCCTAAAGAAATACACCAATATGTCTGCCAAATTTGAAGAAAATTTTAAAGATTGCTCTCGAGTCCTTCGAAAGCAAATCAGAGGTGAAACTTAACTTACGTCGCTTGCCCGTGTTATCTAGTAAACCAATTAGAATTCAGGAACTGGTGTTCATACCAGGGTCACGGCTGCGAGTTCGAATCTCGGTGACAGAAAACAATGTCTAATTGTTCTTTGTCTTACTCGGTCCAGCGACTGTTTGTTAACGAGAAAAAGTAGTCATTAGTATTATCTGTGATGCATTAACGAGGCTAGAAGTGTGAGGGAAGGAGGCATGACCTTTTGTTCATCGCAGTTCTGATTTAAAATTTCTCTGCTCAAATTTCAAAACAGACGGACCATTTATTTGCATAAAACATACTTTGAAATTATTTTTGTTTCTCACATTATTGTAATGAAATATAATAAGTATTGTATTAAGATTATAAAGGGTTAATTTTAAGACACGCATCTCTGACAAGATGTCCAGAATATTTGAGCTTCAACCACGGATGTAATTCGTCTCGGCATGGCCTCAGGATTTCATATCGGTAATGGTTAACATCCCTTGGTTCGTCTTCGGGAAGTCTAGTGTTCGAATCTCACCCAGAATATGTTTGTGGTTTTCCTCAGCCCTTCCAGAAAAATGCAGGGGTAACAAGTTTCATTTGGCCTAGACCGCTCTAATACACATCCATTCTAAATTAGTATTTACTGATATATCTACGTCTTTATGTGTTGGACGCTATGACATAATGTTAAGTTATTCGAAACATCGATGAGTAAACACAGAATATAGGACACTCCAGTTGAATGAGTGCGGTTTAATTTGCACTGAAAGTTGGGTTTTGTTTCTTAGAAGTAAAATGGAGGAATTGCTTTTCACCATTCAGTCATGGAAATAAAATATTGTGAGGTCACATAACCTAGAAATGATATAAAATCTAGGTCACGGAAAACGACCATCGTGGTTTCATGCTGTCTTCCACGGTACCTTCAGGTAAATTCGTGGTTGGTACTTTAAATAAGTCAGCCTCCTTCCATATTATTCTTATTCGTAAATAATCGTATCATTCGATCTTACATGGTCGTGAAATAAGTTTAAATAAATACATAATTATTTAATATATACTTACGTGAAGGTATTTAATTTTTGAAAGTGGCGTGAAAAATTTCTTTGGAGTCGAAATCAGCCATTTATACTTTTCTAACTTAGCTGAAAACTAAAACATCTCTAGATCGACTTTGCAGTTGAGATTAAAATATTTTTGGTAAATGTATACTGTAGCAATTACGGTAATACTAAATTTAAATTAATATAATCGCTTATGAGTAATTTGCTCAAGTCTGTTGATGTACTGATCGCCTAACGAATGTTTAATATCAAGATACGATGTGAATTGTGTCGTGACCTATTTTAAGAAGCCTGTTTTTCCAGAAAATACGCAGGGAGACTGGAAACCTGTAGATATATTCTAAGGGTTTTAAATGTGGAGTCAATGATAACATTTACAAATCCTACAGCTAGTTTTTACTCGCTTTGAAATATGTTCTATACTAAATTTAATAGAAAGCGATCAGGTGTTTCGGCGTAGAGAACAGGCTAATTGTCGTTCAGAAGACAAACGAGAGTCTTGGCGAAAACAAACAATTTTTACGAAAACGTACCATAATGACTGCTAATAAGTGCGCAGTCAACAGTTTCTTTGTTATTGTTGACGTCTTTCAGAAAAATATTCTAAACGGATTAAGAGATAACACGGATTAACTTGCAAACCACGTGAAGTATGAAACACATATAAATAATATTCAAACATTCAGATTTTTTCCCAAAAAAAAGCAAGGCGTCCACATTTCAAAGGTTAATTAATTAATTCTTCTTAAAATTAAATTATTTGGTTATTCCGTCAAATCACAATGTATTTAAAATAAGATAATTAAAATAATTAAAATCTTAGGAAAACTCTCGATGTTCATTCCAAGAATAATATGAAACTATCAAACAAACTGTGTACAAAATACAGTGTTCAGGAATTAACAATTGGCAGGTGCATTATACTTTAAAGACCTAAAACAAATATTAACAACGCAACTGATTTGACTGTGGCATTAGAAAGCTTAAATGTCTGACTCCGCTACAGGAATATATATAAAATGCCTCTAAATTAGCGGCGAGTATGAAGATGGCTGTCCTCTGGGTTCTCGTACTGACTATAGAGGCAGCTAGCATCTCTGAAACGTCGGTAGACTTCTACCAGACTACGCGGCGTAGCAACCCAGAAGATAACCATCTTCATAAAGAGGTCTTTTAGGTCCATAGACACATTAAAGTTTGCAAAGAAGAGACCTCATATAGTATTTACATGACAAGTAAACATAAAAATGGGTTGATTTTGACAAGACGATCTTATTATACCGGATAATAAGCTTAAACTTATCCAATTCTATTTAATATTTTACGTCAAATCACAATTTTTAATAAGATAATAAAATATAAAATATTTAAAATATAATTTCACGTTCCGCATCGAATGATCGATTTACAAATTGGAACGTCTCTTACGACATGTTTCGGTTATATTTAACCGTCCTCAGGTATAAATTAGATTGGTAAATTTAAAACTCGAATTACAATCATTTACAATGTTATGCAGTTTATTGAAATGTTCTTATCAGATTACGCTTATATATTAGAACGAAAGTATTGTTTTTTTATATGGCGTGGTTTATCTGATGTTCCAAACATAAGAATGGGTTGATTTTGACAAGACGATGTTATTATATCGGATAATACATTTAAACTTATCCAATTCTACAGATCTATTTAGATTACGCATATGATACGCGTAAAAGGCAAAGTTTAGAACTGAAAATGCTTTGAAAACGTGTTTCGTACTGGAGGCAGACACGCGGACATATTATTTGTTTTATTTAATAACGTTTCAAGTTTATCAGATGAGTACAGTGTGGATTAGGCGTTCATTAATGAATAATGAATTGGAAAGGAAATAATAGGAATTGTTCCGACATTTGTTTCCAAGGTCTGTGGAAAGAAATATGAACAGCTTGTCATTTTAATTGGGGGTCCAGACCGAGATTCGAGCCCTATACCTCACGAATGTGAAGGCGTATTGTAATGACCGGTCTTAGGCAGAATGTTGGTTGGCTGGTGTTTGCAGGAAGATGGTTCTACTGGGAAATTAATGTTTTCTGCTGTTTGGATGAAAGACTGTTTGAGGGCGAGTGATAGACCACAATCCCTTGTGCATCCCCTAATGATTTTAGTCCGATTATCGTTTTCCACGTGGAATAAAGCACACCTCTTTGCTTAGTGGGGGCTTCGTTGTTTTAGTAAATCGATCTAATGATCTGTGATCGATCCCAGGACGTAGTAACGTGTATTCTGGAGGAAATCGGTTCGAATTTCAATCGAAATACCTTCTACCCTAACTGATGTTAAAGGAAGAACGATACTCTATGCATTTAACTCTCTTTTATAGCGTTTTATACATATAACAGTTTATAATGATGTCTCTGTAGCGTATAAAGCGTCGCTGAAGTGCCTGCGAGCAACACTAGACAGCACAGCAGTTAGGGTGTGCGGGTTGCGTGCGACGCCTCTTAATCAATACCAGACTCCCCCGATTGGCGGCGCCTTTGTAGTCCTGCTTCGGTGTTTAAGTAGTCTTAAGGCCTGCGTCGGAGAGTGTGGCGTGTGCGCTGACCGCCATTTTGCATCTTGGAAGTGGTTGTACCGTGTGAGAGAATGCGAATTTTATTAGGGATTAACAGTTCGTATTCGGTTCGTTAACGATGATACAAAGAAAGTGTCGTGGTTTTACAGAGTTACAGCGTTTTAAAACATGAACTCCACACGGTCTATTCTGGTCTATGTGAAATTGGACTCTGTTGGTTTTTGAACGTATTTTTTGTTTGGAATTACAAATATTTTTATAGACGCAAATCAAAATATTACATTTGTTTTTGATATTAAGTGTTCTCTTTGAAATGTGCGTAGAATTTATCAGTCCACTGTATAGCAGTTGCTGAAAACAAATGATTTTTTTTGTCATTTTGATGTTAAGCTTATCTTGAACATTAAAAATAATTGAAAGACTAACTGTACCTTTTACAAAGTATCGCTCATTGCTTACACGCTGGAGAAATCTTAATGATCCTGTTTGATTCCTTGCAGAAAAAATATTTTTATACGAATGAACACTTCCATGTTTAAAATGGCGTATTAAACTTTAGCGTAGGTAATTTTGATTTTAGTATCAATTTCCCATGGAAAATAAATTAGAACGTCAATTCGGTCTTGGACTCGAAAGCGAGAAAGGAAATTTGTCGGTATCGACTTTCTTTCTATGTCGGGAGACGTTTTCGTCTGAAGATGGCAACTTTAAATTAACGTATAGCCTGAAATATCAAATTAAACTGACTTTGTGGCTGTAATTTCGTGCTGATGATTGGAATTAGTGGTGTGCATTGTTACCACTGTCTTACAGAGCGCTGAGGTGCTGCTTCTGAGATCGTCTGGATGTAATCTGGGAAAATCTCTTCAGTTGCTGTAGCCGTTTGGATCGGAACTTTTGAAATTCGTAGTACATCACATCGTTGCTGGATATTCGTAATGTGAGACGGTGATCCTCCTGGAGTGATTTCTCACGTGGAACGGGACTGCGCCCTTCGCGTCGTCAACACTTCACGCACGTGTCTGTTCCGGATTGCGACGGGGAAGACCCGAGTAGTGTCCTGGGAATTTTAATATGAGAATGAGAGGATCTTTCCTAAGCAGAAAATTCCAGTTGTGTACTGTAATTCAGGCGTGAAGTGGTGTTAAAATAGTTGCAGATTTCGTGATCTTGAAGTATCGCCTTGTCCCTTTGGGATGTGGTCGTGCTTCCGAAAGGTGAGATTGGATCAAAGATTGATTCTTGCTTCATTCAGTGACATTTTTCAGCTGCAAAGGTAACGTAGCATCGAATGGTGGGTCGAACTGAAAATGATGCGAAATTCAATGGTCGCTGACCACTTGAACGCGATGTTCTGCGTAGGTTAGATTCTGACGTCTGCGAGGTACATATTTTATAACGATAGAAGTCTGAAAGCCACGGTGGTCTAGCGGTTAGAACGCTAGCCTTGTCATCCTGGGGTCTCGGGTTCGATTCCCGGCGGTGCCCGAATTTATAACTTGTGTTGGGCAAGGCCGTGGTCTAGGCAACACGGAGTTTTCCTCCGTGGCATCCCAACAATTACTCCATTCACACACAGAAGAAGGCAATGGAAAACCACTTCTGGATCATCTGCCAAGAACGTATATGAACAGGTCCCAGTCCGAGAAAAGGATGGAAGGATCCTGTTCATATGGACCTGTCGTCAGACAGAACACTAAAAATAAAAACAACAGAAGTCTGAAATTGTACAAGGAATATTTCTCAACGCTTACAACAGAATAGTGAAAAGGCCTAGTGCGATGAAGTTTACATGTTTTTAAAATTATTTCTTTCCGAATTTGCATACGTATTGATGAATTATTTCAGTTTTGTTCCCCAATGAGTGTTTGCCAATAGCAAGGATCGTATAACAGGCAAGCAATAAAACAATTTATAAAACCACTAGACTGTCTACAGAACAGAAGTTGTAAATAATATGGCGAATAAGCCCTAATGTCCTTCGTGACTGAGAATTTAAATGAACACTACGAAAATGTAAGTTTAATTTGCTGTCTAACATAACACCAATAGACTACATTTGCTCTAACGTTTCAAATATATAATTAATTTTTTCATCACACAATTTTTGTGCCAAATTAGATTGAAGGTATTTAAATCTTCTGCAGACTTTATATTTTCAAATCGTCAACAAATAAGAGAAATTTGGAATGATTAATTTTGGCAGGAAGGTAGTCATTAAAACACTGAATATCTTAAGTCCCAAGGTAGAATCTTGTAGTCTTTCCGATAAATCAGACATCGGGATAGAAACCTTTCCTAAGATCCTAACGATGGGAGAATTAGATGGTTAGCAATTGGGAACTACTTAATTTAAAGTGGAGGTTATCCAGTGGAATTGTATGAAGGACTTAATCGAAGGCCCGACCAAGATCAAAATAAAAAGAGTCAAATTATCCCTGAGAACAAACATGACAGAACATGACGAATTAATATACATTTTAGTTTTGTTTTCTCATCCTTTGCTGATGTCTAGTTGCAAAAATGAGCGTACAAAATTAGCAAAACAGAAAAACACATGGGCTCTTTATTAAAGGCGATCGTGAAAAGAGTTTTGCTAATTATTTTGATTGTTTTGTTATTATATATCATACTTACAAGTGTTTCAAATAAAAGTCGCAGATCGTAATGAGAAATTATACTGTTATTTATTTTAATCCGTCTGATCATAATATTTAAAATTTCTTATAATTAAGATAATAAAATATCATTGATGTTCCATATCGATTGATCGATTAACATTTCGGAACATTTACACAACATGTTTCGGTTTTTTTATAAAACCATCATCAGGTGTAAAATATATCTAAGA
>NW_019060198.1:262370-274977 GCF_000696155.1 Zootermopsis nevadensis
GCAAATGTTATTGCTACTGCCATCTGTTAGCTGTGTTTAGAAACTGTTTTCAAGTTTAGCTTACTCTTTCAATCTGTTGTTAAGACCAAGTGCTCCTGCAGAGGAAATGGTATGGAACTTGCTTGGCAATTTACATTTTCATAAATGTCTTGGTTACATTATGCCTGGGGACTGAATTTGAAAATGTGTGTACCTAAAATGTGAGGAAAAATATTTTAAACCGTGGTTAAAAATTGTTTTATCCCATAATTCAAAATTATTATGGAAAATAAATTAACCACGTCATGGTTAAAATTCTCTGCATGAATGTAGTGGGTATGGCAAAATTTAATCAAATCAAGGCAGAATTTTTTATATGGGATGTTATATCAGCAGAGTCACTTTGCTCACATTCTGTTCCTACAGTTTAAGTTGTTTTAAATTAGCACCAGTCCTTGCACGACAGATGATCGCCTTGGAATATCTGTACAATGTTACAGATTCGCTGTTGGAATGTTTTATTTCGACAATAAATGTTCTAATTTCATATTTGTCTCTTGTTGTTTTTAATTATTTGTAATGATTTCATTTAATTTTATTACACTGATCATTAACTTCTACTCTTCTGAAACATGACTATTAAAAAAAACCAGATACAGGTTAGCGTAATATAATTTACGCAAAAGACTGGCCCAGGATTTTCTATGGACCACTGCATGAAAGGGAGACTTTATGGTGTAATAGAAACATTTCAGATCATACCCAGTTTTCTGCTTTTCTATCACAGGATATCTAAGAGGGATGAAGTAAATTCAGAATGTACTGTTTGTCAGTGAACTCATGGAGGTTACATTTGATCTGAACTTGTAGATAAGATGAGAAAATAACAAATGAATAGAAAATTGTGTTCAGAATATCACCGGGGAAATGGCCATTCGAAGGACCAATAAATAAGACGGAATGCTGATAGGGAAGTGAAATGTCAGAATTTAAACTTGGAACTGACAAATTATCATTCCAAATCTTCTCTTGACTTACCTGTCTTGTACATCTGAGGTTAATTGTGTGAATATTAATTAGGTTGTTAATTAAACTATGTTAGCCATATAATTTTGTCTAACACTTCAGTGACATCACAGTCACACAGTATTTTAAGTTGGTAGGCATTTATACCATTTACGGTCTATCATTGTTTCTTTATTAATAGTCCGCATCAACCTTGGAATGTAAACTCGTTGAAGTAAGTTCATGGAACACAGTCCTTAAGAAAGTAACAGTCGCTCATTACGGTGCACGTAAGAGTCCATCACTGGTCTGTCTTGAACCAAATTATTCCAGTCGACAACATTCATCCCCATTTAACGAAGAGCCATTTTAACATTATTTGACCATCTAGACACAGATCTTCAAGTGGTCTTTCCCGTCAGGATTTTCAACTGAAAATTTGTGTGCATTTTATCTAACCTTCGAGACTGATTTTAAAATTTCTTGCTCTGAATGTGTTTGCAACTGAGGTTTGTCGTTGTTGTGGCTACTCAGATTTTATTTATTTATGCCCAATGGTATCATCTGGTTTTACAATAACTCTGCGTTTTGTACTCGTAGGTTTTGAGAGAATCTCGCTGTGAACAGCAGTTATTTCCTTAAACAACATTAACCACTTGTTCTTTGTAATGATTACACTGTTTCTTCCTTTTCTGATGGAATCCGATTATGAATTTCAACCCAAAGATTGAAGTCATTTATGTTATTTACTCTCCAGGACGTGCTACAGCAATACGAACTGTTCGGACCAAGGACAGATGAAATTGTAGGTTATGTAAGAGAAGCCACGGATACAGATGCAGAGAAAACATTTTACTCTTCGGTTGTTGCGCCGTGTTCTGTGGTAGAAGTTATCGACGTTTCAGTGGGTGCTTGCTGCCTCCATCAGGGCAACAAGGACCTGTGAAACGATGGTAAACGTCTATCATACTACACGGTACAACAACCCACAAGACAGCCATCTTGATACTCGCTGCCGTGACAACCTCAAATCTCATTTGTACGCCTCATGTTTATAATTTTTATTGGATAACCTCAATGTAAGAGATAACTTGGAAGACCTGATTATAGATGGAAAATTTATATGTTTCATACTTTCTCAAGAAAGTATTTTCTCGCAGACGTGTGGTACAGTACTTAGCCCGCTTTGCCGCTTCGTATTTTGTTTGTGTCTAGTTTTTACGTAAAGAACCATCCTTAACACACTCCACTCCTTCCGAGCAGCTGAAGTTCGTGATTCGTACTTCCTGGTTTTATTGCAATATCGAAGGGGAAAATATGGCCTTGAAAAATACTTGTCACGTAACAGAAAAAACGTGTCTGGCTCGTATTTCGAACGTTTTGGGTTCGAGTCTCAGTAGTAAAGCCACGTATCTTGACTGAAGCATTTTGTGCGTTTATTCTGCTCGAATGCTAAGATAATAATTTCACAAAGGCCACGACAGCTTCGTCTGAAGTACTTTTTTGTTTACATTCTCTTTCATCATGTCACTAAATATTCATTATAGGCCTAATGATAGTCTGTGGGACAATGTAGGCTATTCGGTTGAAACATTATATAGTACTTGTTTTGTATTGAATTTATTGGTACTTATATCCGGTCATCGGAGATGAGAAACCACTGTTTAAGGCTTTGACCGGGATGTTCTTTTGTTAAATCTTATGTGGTACCGCCTGATGCGACTTCTAATGGTTAAGTGAAGTGTTTTCTTCGCGGTACGGTCTGGATTCGTAAATATTATGAAGACGAGCTTCGGCTTCAAATGGTTAACCAGCTGATTTTCGTAATGGTGAGGTGTAGTGTTTTGTTCGCGGTACGGACTGATTTCATAAATAATATTCAGACGATCTTCGGCTTCAAAGGGTTAATCGCTTGAGCTACGACGGCCTTCATGATAAATTATTACGCTGTGACACTGATCTTGCTATTATGAGATACGTTCGACAGCTGGTCCTAGATATAAAGACGTGTTCTCGATTTGTATTTCATAATATTTGGGGCTCAGAAGAAGGGTTTACGTTACGTAATGAGCATAAAAAATGTTATACTACGTACAGCCCCTGTACAAACACTGTTAAATTTGTGGACAAGGCGTGCTAAGAAAGGGTGGACTTTGAGTTGTGTGGTAATAAATTTAGAAACTATCAGTGCACTTTCTTACAGATCACATGCTTTGTCCGTCGAAATATTTAGCACTGCTCACCCAAAAGACAGAACTGAATGAATTTGCACATGCGCGTTCAGTGCCGCCATCTCTAAATTTAGTGGTAGTGGGCGAAAGGAGGACAGTATATCCACCGCTTGCATTTAACATACCGAATCGAGGTTGGAGATCAGGCTCTAGATTGGAACCCACGACCTTCAGGGTAAGACACCAAATAACTTCGCGGTGGCTGAAGTAAGTTTTTGCCAGTACCAAGTGACAGAGCTTTCAGTTGATTTGTACGTAACTTTACTTTTAGTAAACCACAGTGATTGTAAGAATAAGCATTACTAATGTTGTGTATGAAACGTTGACGAATTGTAACATGGCGTACACTCTTGTTGACTGCTCGTGACGGAATTAGTTGTTTTAAACGGAATCGGAAATGTCAAACGCCTCGTTTGGAGGTATAGTTGAACTTACTTTGACGAAATTTTATATCAAGAAATCCAATAGAATATCTATCAGGGCCGTTATTTTACCTAAAGGCATAAGTAAAATTTCATGTCATTAAGTGCTCACTGAAACAACTATATAATTAAATGAGATAAAAATGGTGTTGTGCGGTACAATATTTTATTACGATGCGATGGCATTTCTAAAGGGTTAAGTCGGAGGGTCTTTTTGTATTATATACACAATAAAATAAAATAAATATTTTCGCTAGAATTTCACGGCTTTGCAATTTTTACATGATAAATCTCATAGGACGGTCCCACGAAAGAACGACAAATATTAATGCTGAATTAAAATGTTTCTTACCATTATTCTGATGATTAAATTATTTAATATTATACTTCCGTTTAGAGACTACTAAATCAAGGTTACACAGAATTGTTATAATATTATCTCCGGTATGTATATATTATTTATTTGAAATGAACGCTTGATTAGCGACGTAGTGGTACAGTATATCCATTCTCGTTTATTTATCAGCCTTTTTCTTATAAACAGAACATAAAGCGAAACGATTTTCATAAAATATTAGCATAATTATTCAAATGCTAGCATAATAATAAGCTACTTTAAGTACCCAACAAACGGGACTCTATATAACCGATCAAATACGAAGCATCAGTACTACCACTACACCGAAACCCGTTTTGCAACTAATATTTTATTTCAAAGATTGTCAGAATTAGCCCACATAATTAGAAAATGCTTTTAATGTGAGCATTAATAACTGAAATATTTATTATTGTTACAGATCAGTAGCGAATGCTAGTCTAGAAGTCAGTAATTGTCGCCATTTTGTAGGCTAAAAAAAGGAATAATTTCAGAATTATTTTTCAGTGTCGGTAGATGTCAAACTTAACAAAAGCGCATCAGTTACATAGAATCTGACAGATGAACAGCCATACGCGCGTCATTCGGAAACTCTTCGTGGTCTTAACCTTGGTTACTTTTCCTGAAGTTTTCGTGGCTGGCCTAACTTTGGTATTTCGGGGTTAGGCCAAGTCGAATGAAGATATTTGTCCGACGTTTCGGAAACATTGTAATAACGTTATCGCAGTTAACCGTGGCAACTGCAATGTTTGCGAAACGTTTGCAACTGTGAACATTCGACGTGACCTAACCCCAAAAGCCATTCGTGACGTAGGTTAGCCAGACATTACGCATGTTTTCCAGCTTTGTCGTATTTCAGTGGAAATAGGTTATGGGAAGGTTAACAGGATTGAAGTGGCCATCTTAACTCTCTGAACGCATTGTCGGTTTCTTAAGGACTCTGTTCCATGGATCTTTGTTGTTATTTGCGTTAAATATTCGGGACGTATTACCAGAAACATAGCCCCGTTCCTAAATGCAGCGATCCTAGTGTAATCTAGCCGTCCAAAACTAACCCAGGATGTGACCTCGTAGTGCGTGCGTTCACCTGACAGCCGGACTTGGCAGTCTCCACCGGACATCCAACGTTCGTCTTCAGTCAGGTAAGCGCACGCTGTTTGAACGAAGTGTGCACTTCCCCTCCCTCCCACACCTGTCCGAGCTAGCGAAGACTTGACAACAATGGTATCCAGGACAACCGGGTTGTTAGGTTGCTATACATGCCTGCAACGTAGCTTGTAGTATTAGAAAAATTAACATGGCGGTTTGCTTAAATTAACTTCCCATAATGCCACTAAACGTGTAATTAACCCGAGTGTTCCGATGTGCTGGACTGTGAATTTCTTATCTTTGGCGCGATCGAAAACCAGCAGAGGGCTAATTTAAACCGCTCCATCTGTTTGTAGGGTGAACTGAAAGATTTCGAGGACGAAAAGAGAGACTGATTTTGATTATATTTGGTGGTAGGCCTAAAGAATTTTACTAAAAATTGTCGAAACATTTAAATTTGTATTTAGATTGGACAGTTATAACAACCTGTTTGTATAAGATTATGAGATTTTGTTGATGTGGGTTTTGTTCTTTTAGTAGGCCATTCTACGCGAAAATAAATGCATTTCAGCATAAAATCACAACAAACCTTTGGATACGAGGTGCGATCGGAAAGTTTCCAGACTGCGCGTATAAAAACCCGTACACTTATCTCAGGTATTAAATTCATCCATCACCCTCGAAGTAGTTCCCCTGGGAGTGAACACAACGATTCCAGCGCCGCTGCCAAGCCTGGAAGCATCCCTGGAAATCTTTCTTTGTCAGCCTGTACAATGCATACTTTTGAAGTCTTGTTTCTTTGTTGTTTAGCTTGAGAAACAGTTCAGAATATCGAAGTGACACATAAATCAAGAGTTTTATCTTATTAACCATTGTTTGAAGATTACCTTCTGTTTTTACATTAATATAGCCTTATAGAAGCATGTTTTAATAATAATAACAACAACACATTAAAAGCAAAATGTTGGATCAAAGAGTGTACTGTGCATACCAAAATAACATTACTTAATCTGTGAGCTCATGATTAGATTCTCAGAATATCGGCAAAGCCATACACATGTAATCATGTAGGCTCGCCAGACTGACATTTCTCATCGCTCGAGGTGAATGCTGGATTAATAGAGCTTCTTGAAAGAACCGTTGAGCGCTCCACTCGCAGCGCATTCCAGGACATAATTATCGTGTCGTTCGGTCTGAGATGTTGTAGAAAGAAACGATGTCTGCAGCGTAGGGGGAGAGACGCAAGCTCAGATTCGTCAATACGACGTTTGTTTGTTGGCAACGAAGTTTTAAACAATGCACCTGTCAGCTTCGCCATATGTGTCTGCCTGTAGTGCACGCAACACATCGAGACCCGCAGTTCGCCTTAAGTGAAATGTTGTTGTGGGGACTTTCACTTAAATTAGTCGATAAATTCCAGTTTTTATTAAAATCGGACGAAAGTAACGAACATTTTACATGAAGATCCCCGTAATTATTGGAGCAGAAAAGTTTCGAGAAACGCACATTTTATATATATATTGTGATCCGATTTTTACATTGGAGGTCATCGTTCGACCGCTCCATCTGTTTTAAGCTATTTATAAGAGAATTGAACAGTCACGAACTGAAAACGTGGAGGAAACAACATATTGAACCCACCAGAATTTATACTCAATGCATACAGTTCCCAACTTTTAAGTACTGAGTAACAGAACATAATTTTCTATCGATTATTGTGCTGTGCACACGTTAGTAATCGTGTTAGAAATTCTGGATCGTAATTGTTGTTTATTATAATCCATAATTAACATGTTTCCCTATTCAAAATCCTGTTATTACACAGATTCTAGACTATTAAGCAATGTTTAAGTTCAATTTCTGTTACTTATAGCCCATGGACAGTACTCCTTTTTCCAAACGTAATAGTCGCTGAAACTACTCAAGATTTATCAGAATTCGTAGAACTTTGCACTGATAATTCCAGGCATCTCTGTGGTTGGCGATGAAATTCCCGGTTCAATGGGCGAAATTCTCCGAAAAATGTCTCTTCTTGTTACTATTAATTTCTAAAACTGGGTTTTGGCACTGTGTATACTCGTCGAACGACGAATATACGCGACGGCTTAACCTAAAAGGTGAACACCATCTTTACCGCCGTGGAACCTCAGATCTCACATCGATAGAGAAGGTTGCCTACAACAATTTTCAGAAAAAAGAGAAAAGATCTTCAGTAATGCTCAAAGGCCTGTAAAATTAATAATTAATATCTCATAGATGCCTTAATATCTCAGCAGATGTCTGTCGAATGAGTTGTAGCGCTATGTTGTTTGGTACACGTTTACCAACGTTACAGTTGTCAGTTTTCTCACAAATGGTTTCTTTTTCACGTTTTCACACGCATCAAAAAGTTCAGCAACACATGTGTTGTCTTACAAGGTATTAATATATCGATGGCTAGTTTTCAAAATTTCACATATTTATTTCAGATATGAATCCAAGAGGCAGATATTCAAACTCAATTTTAAGTAATATATTACAGACAATTAATATGATGCGTCCCTGGGACTTTATATAAAGTTGGCTTATCTTTTCACTGATTAACTGCAAATGGATTTCAGATCCGTTCATGCTGGGAAGGAGTTAGGTATGATAGTGACTCTTAAAACTGCTGTCAAGATTAATGGGGTTAGCCTAAACTTGAGGATTAATTTATTCAAATTTATAATAATTTTTTTTGGAGACGCTCGCTAATGTTGGCAAACATCTCGATGCTGTCACCCTCACAAAGGCATTTCCAAAGTGAATCCTGAAACTTTATCATCAGGTTGAAAAATGTTTCATTTTGACCTTGACGAGAGGTATTTCTTCTGTTGAGCTTATAAAATATGGCTGATGCAAATGATTAGAAAATAAAGCCACTTCTTATTCAAAAAGTGTTGATAATGTTGAGAATTGTAGTCCTGCAGAAACCTTCGTACTTGTTTCAACCCAACTAACAGTTTGGGAGAATAACACTCAAAATTCTTCCACATGACTCTTTATTAGGCTGTATCCATTCATTAATTAAACCACTACATGTTTCGATCCTAGAAAGTTCAACTTCAGGTGGATTTTCTTTTTCTTTTTGTTGACTGTTAAAACATTGTGAATGTTAGAATGCATTAACAGCAAGGAAAATTGTTAAAATTTACATTTCATAAAACTGTTAAAGTACTTGAAGAATTGAATAAGCATTAACAAGATTAAATTACAAGGATCCTTGTTTTAATTTTGAAGTGTGTATATAGCTAAAGTGCTGCCACGGATCTGCGCTGGTGACATTGTTTTAATGATATCCATTTACTTCAGTTTTGAACACAGTTCAAAGCCTTCATCCCATTTTAAAATAGAACTGTCAGTTTTTAATAACATATAATTGGATAAAACAAGTCTCCCATTGCACCCCAGGCGCATAATTTGTTTATATCAAACTTGCAACTAATTGTATTTTATTGCAGGTGGCATCCGTTCTTCTTGAACACGGGGCATCTCTGACAGCTACCACGAAGAAGGGCTTCACGCCACTACATCTTGCAGCCAAGTACGGCAACATGAAGGTAGCTAAGCTGCTACTCCAGCGAGATTCTCCTGTGGATGCTCAGGGAAAGGTCTGTAATTTTGTTCCTGTCTCTATAAGAAACTGAAGAGGGTCTTTTGGATATGTTATTTTATGTTTAACAGGCTGCTTGACATTGAAAAGTCAATAACAATACTCGTGTACATTTTTGTTCTGCAAGGACAGAGAAGCGTATAGGTCCGTGCATTTATTTAAACGCCTGTTTAATTTAACAAAAGCCATACCCAAAAATATAAATATTATGAAATTCCCTGGCATGTATTTTTATATAATTATTGCGAAAGAATGGCTAGTTGGAGGAAAACTGAAGACTTTCACTTAAAGAGAAAGTTTACTTCTCATTTCTCCATAGATTTTTGGGATATCTGAATGATTCTGTGAGTGATTTTAAACCTTAATGGATGAGATGGTTTATAGCCAATCAGAGAGGTTTTACAAAAGATATGCTGCACACACTGAGATTTAAGGTCATTTACAGTTTTCTTAATTCATTGCACATTTTTAAGGATCTAATTTCATTATTTTGCTAAAAGCTGCTTTACTTCACTTCTACATAATGTAGCCATATTGTAATTCCTTAATTGAAAATTGTAATTGTTACAGAATGGGGTCACACCTCTACATGTGGCCAGCCATTATGACCACCAAAATGTGGCACTTCTGCTGCTTGATAAGGGTGCTTCTCCCCATGCCACTGCAAAGAATGGTCACACACCACTACACATAGCAGCAAGGAAGAATCAGGTGAATTGTGTTTGAGGTTAAGTACTCACATTGCCCAAATCTGCAGCCCACGTAACTTTATAAAGGTCAACATATCTATAGGTGTCAAAAGTGTGGGACACTTCAAAAACAGTATCATCATTACAGTAATATATCCTATCATTCAACCATTAGGTGGTAAGGACTTCTAAGAATATTATTAAAAAGGGGTATCGTAGATGTAAAGTTTCCTTAATACAATTTAATTCCAATTGAACTTATACTGATATTGACGTAAGAGGAATTTCTGAACTGTAGGTACTTATCCAGTTTGGCACACAGCACAGAATACATTATTGTATACAGTACTGCTAGAAATAATACATACATTCATCCAGAAGTTAGTCATTCTAACTGTTTGATGTGGAATACGAGGGGCAGTCAGAAAGTTCCCAGAATTGTGGTATAGCACTGTAATGGAAGGACATATGGCAACGCTTACCTAATCACCTTCAAAGTAGGACCCTTGCGCGCACACACATTTGCTCCATCGATCCTGCCATCGTTGGAAGCACCGGCGGAAGGCTTCGTTAGGAATCTTCCAGAGTTCGGCTGTCGCATTCGATTTGATGTCCTCCATGATTGCGAAACGCGTCCCTTTGAGGCTCATTTTCAGAGTAGGGAACAGCCAGAAGTCACTCGGAGCAAGATCCGGAGAGCATGGTGGTTGGGTGATGACGGGAATGATTTTCTCAGCGAGGAATTGCTGCACAACCAGCAAGGTGTCGAATGCGACGGAAGTAGGCAAAGGACATCGATTTTGATGTCAGTATTAACGATATGAAACAGATCTAACTATGTAACATGCCCAATAACATGTAAAGTGACTGGTTAAATCTAATTAAGTAAGATTCTCAACATGTTCATTCGGAATTTTGTCTTTGTCGTTTATTTTCAAAATAACTCTTTTGTCTACTCAGCCTCCTTTTCAATTATTCAGTTTTTCATTGATGGTAAAGCTGCTGAAGCATAAAACTGACAGTCCAACTCACCTCTGAGTATTGCCGAGGTCGAGAATGCTGGGACTTTATGTCTATCTGTCCATTTTTATGGCATAGTTCTTAGGCATAGGAATAATTTAAATTTACGTCTTAAGTAAAATCTTATTGATGTTATGTGCAATCCAGTGCTTTCGATTAGCATAAACCTAAAATTGCATCACTGTCTTATCTTACAGATGGACATCGCTACCACACTTCTAGAGTATGGTGCAAAGGCAAATGCAGAATCAAAAGCAAGTTTCACTCCCCTGCACTTGAGTTCTCAGGAAGGCCATACTGACATGTCTACTCTACTAATTGAGCACCAGGCAGACACCAATCACAAGGCCAAGGTATTAAAGCAGCTTTAAAGTACCAGGCTTTTAAATTCTAATATCTCCTGGTGGCCTGATTTAAATCCCACAATTACGCCGTTCCATATGTGTTTTGATAGAACGGTGTATCTTTATTAAAAAACGACATTCAGCAATGGAGTAAAATACACATTACACAGAAAAGTTTACTTTACCATTTGGTACCATTACTCAAGCAGTACCTCCACAAGATTATTTATAATTGGAAGGAATATTGCACATATTTTACATTATCATTAGATTAATATTTTGAAAATAATTGTGATATTATTAATGTGTAAGACCTGAGGTTCTCACAGCGGTGAGTATGAAGATATCCGTCTTCTGGGTTATTGCGCTGTGTAGTCTGGTCGATGTTAACCAACGTTTCACCATGGTATTAGTCTGTACATTTTTATATGTTAGAAACTGTACCAAGCAAAACTGACCCTCAAATGGTAGAAAAGTTGGTTTAACCTACTTTTGTTTGTGGGTGTCTGTACAGCAGGAACAAAGAATTCAATATTTTTCTGTCTGAGAGAAAAGAAAAAAGGTGAGTTTGGTTGTATGGATCAGGGCCCTGATCCATACAACCAAACTCACCTTTTTTCTTTTCTCTCAGACAGAAAAATATTGAATTCTTTGTTCCTGCTGTACAGACACCCACAAACAAAAGTAGGTTAAACCAACTTTTCTACCATTTGAGGGTCAGTTTTGCTTGGTACAGTTTCTAACATATAAAAATGTACAGACTAATACCATGGGCCTCACAACAGTATACACACACTGCATAGTGTTTTGTGTGCTTTATCTCCAAAATGGGACAACTGGGGAAGACCTGGACTTTTGTGTACCTCATTGTATCCCCTTTCTTCTGATGCAAGGAAAAAATCATGAACAAATTGTTTCCTGAATCGCAAGTGGGTCATTTCACTTCATATGGCTTGCGTATTATAAAATAATTTTTGACAAATAAATTAAAGTCCTTTTGTTCACTTGAAGTTCTGCAACTTATGCTAGACCTCTTGCCCATTCTGTTACTTGTATCAACATAGCTCATGTGTTTTTTTAGTTTATACTTCTTGGGGCTTCAGAGCATTATTTACATTAAAAGGTCCCCTCAGCTACAAATGTACCTGCCTCTCTCATCTTTAAAGCACTCTGCTGTGATATTGCTATGATACCTATTAACAATATCCCATTTATTTATATTCAGAGTACTAGAACCAACATTTCAGGGCATTCTTTATTTTATGCCAAACAGTGTCCAATAAATTATTAATACACCATCCAGTCATGCCATATAATGTATGCAAGGCTGTGGAATAGATTGGAAATTTTTTCACTTTGGCTAACAGAAATGCATTAGTAGGATTTTAGATTTTCACTACAGTGAGTCCGAAGATAACTGTCTTCTATGTTGTAGCGCTGTGTAGTCTGGTGGAAGTTTACCAGTGTTTCAAAGGTCCATGCCATATCCATCATCTGGGCATAGAGTGGCACTCATTACCCAGAAGACTGCCATCTTCTCATTGCCCTGATGATGGAGGCAGCAAGGACCTCTGAAATGATGGTAAGCTTCTAACAGACTACACAGTGCTACAACCCAGAAGACAGCTATCATCAGAAATGTATTATTTTAAGGGGTAGGTTTAATTTATTTACCAGCCAAGTTAATATTTTCAAAATGTGTAATACGAGGGTGAGTCAAATGAAAACCGTAAAACTGAGATAAAAATTCGAAATATCGCGCCATTGTCCTATAAGTTGGCAGACATGTTACCAATGCTATAAAGAGTATCCTATAGGTGG
>NW_019060198.1:275230-289928 GCF_000696155.1 Zootermopsis nevadensis
TTACGGTTTTCATTTGACTCACCCTCGTAATTCCAAATGATCGGTCAGTGAAATTGATCTACGTTTGGCATGTGAGTGATACCACATTATTTTATTTGTTAACAGAATGGGCTAACTCCACTGCATTTGTGTGCTCAAGAGGACCGTGTTAATGTGGCATCCATCTTGGTCAAGAATGGAGCTGAAGTTGATTCAACTACCAAAGTGAGTTTACAATTGATACAGGGTATGTGTTTTTACCAAGTTAATTAGGTGCCATGTCACTACAGCATGGTGCATCCTTAGGTTGTGTTTGGAGGAAAGGCCTCCAGATGTAGTACGTAGCTATGAATATATTGCATAAGTACTTGCAAGCAGTTGAAGAGGGTCCTTTTCCAGCTTGTGAAAAACAGCATATTACTGAATGTTACATGCGGCCTAGCATAGCGTTATTCACATAATTTGAAACCAGACATTAACTCAAAACATTTGCATGCTTTCTTAGTAATTAATAACAAAACATGTTATTCTTAGTTTTGCTGTCTGTATCTTATCTGATGCAGGAATAGTGACAGATGAAAGATATTACCTTGTATGTACCAACAGGCTGGCTACACACCCCTGCATGTCGCAAGCCATTTTGGACAGGTCAACATGGTACGTTTCCTGCTGCAACAAGGTGCAGATGTAAAGGCAAGCACCAGTATTGGATACACACCACTTCACCAAGCCGCACAGCAGGGTCACACCACCATCCTAAATCTGTTGCTGGAAAATGGTGCTCCACCCAACTCACTGACAAATGTGAGTATCTAGTTAGAGTGCACAACAGAATTAAATCTGTTCTTGAAAATAACCAAATGAGCAAAATTTAAGTGTAAGACTTGAGGTTCTCACAGCGGTGAGTATGAAGATATCCGTCTTCTGGGTTATTGCGCTGTGTAGTCTGGACGATGTTAACCAACGTTTCAGAGGTCGTACTGCCTCCGTCATCAGGGCGCCCTGATGACGGAGGCAGTACGACCTCTGAAACGTTGGTTAACATCGTCCAGACTACACAGCGCAATAACCCAGAAGACAGAAATCTTCATACTCATCGCCCTGATGATGGAGGCAGTATGACCTCTGAAACGTTGGTAAACATTGACCATACTACACAGCGCAACAACCCAGACGACAGAAATCTTCATACTCATCGCCCTGATGATGGAGGCAGTATGACCTCTGAAACGTTGGTAAACATTGACCATACTACACAGCGCAACAACCCAGACGACAGAAATCTTCATACTCATCGCCCTGATGATGGAGGCAGTATGACCTCTGAAACGTTGGTAAACATTGACCATACTACACAGCGCAACAACCCAGACGACAGAAATCTTCATACTCATCGCCCTGATGATGGAGGCAGTATGACCTCTGAAACGTTGGTAAACATTGACCATACTACACAGCGCAACAACCCAGACGACAGAAATCTTCATACTCATCGCCCTGATGATGGAGGCAGTATGACCTCTGAAACGTTGGTAAACATTGACCATACTACACAGCGCAACAACCCAGACGACAGAAATCTTCATACTCATCGCCCTGATGATGGAGGCAGTATGACCTCTGAAACGTTGGTAAACATTGACCATACTACACAGCGCAACAACCCAGACGACAGAAATCTTCATACTCATCGCCCTGATGATGGAGGCAGTATGACCTCTGAAACGTTGGTAAACATTGACCATACTACACAGCGCAACAACCCAGACGACAGAAATCTTCATACTCATCGCCCTGATGATGGAGGCAGTATGACCTCTGAAACGTTGGTAAACATTGACCATACTACACAGCGCAACAACCCAGACGACAGAAATCTTCATACTCATCGCCCTGATGATGGAGGCAGTATGACCTCTGAAACGTTGGTAAACATTGACCATACTACACAGCGCAACAACCCAGACGACAGAAATCTTCATACTCATCGCCCTGATGATGGAGGCAGTATGACCTCTGAAACGTTGGTAAACATTGACCATACTACACAGCGCAACAACCCAGACGACAGAAATCTTCATACTCATCGCCCTGATGATGGAGGCAGTATGACCTCTGAAACGTTGGTAAACATTGACCATACTACACAGCGCAACAACCCAGACGACAGAAATCTTCATACTCATCGCCCTGATGATGGAGGCAGTATGACCTCTGAAACGTTGGTAAACATTGACCATACTACACAGCGCAACAACCCAGACGACAGAAATCTTCATACTCATCGCCCTGATGATGGAGGCAGTATGACCTCTGAAACGTTGGTAAACATTGACCATACTACACAGCGCAACAACCCAGACGACAGAAATCTTCATACTCATCGCCCTGATGACGGTTGAAACTTTGGTTAACATCGACCAGACTACACAGCGCAATAACCCAGAAGACGGATATCAGCAAAATTTAAGTTTTCGCTTGAGTTCATTAAGTACTGTGCAAATTTTATTGTTTTAAGATCTATTATGTGTTTTTTGCACAATGCTTATGAAGTGAATTCATATAGTAGGGCTGATCATGTCTGTCAGTCTGTCAATTTGATTAAATTTGAGAACCACTGGTTGGATTTCGATGAAATTTGGCATGGATATTATGCTATTGAAGGCTACTGAAAATACTAATACCTCGTACTAAATAGTCTGAAAAGATGTGTGGTAACAGATCTTTGAAAAATGTACATAGTTTGTTACAGTATTTCTGTTTCAATTTCATTCAATTTTGATTTACCGAATGTTGAATATTTAATTAAATATGACATTGGATATGTTTTTAATATGCGTCTAATACTTCAGTGCTTTTTCATGAGCTCATATTGTTTTATTGTCTTACATAAACAGCAAGGACAAACAGCGCTGTCCATTGCCCAAAAACTTGGCTATATCAGTGTCGTAGAGACACTTAAGGTTGTGACTGAGCCTTCCATCCCTACCAATGTGGCGCCTGGAGCTGAGGAAAAGTATCGAGTTGTTGCTCCTGAGACCATGCAAGAGACTTTCATGTCAGACTCTGAGGATGAGGGTGGTAAGTTGCATGTTCTCTACTTGGAAACTCTGTTTAGCATGTTTGTTGTGTTCTGTGATGCTGTATATAAAGTAAAAGTAAAGCTATCCTTCTATACGCCATGTAGGAGCTAGGGGGGAAACCTTGGCAGTAGATAGGGGTGAGTGGTCAGCTTCACACCCCAGCTGCGCTTTACCCCTGAGAAGGGACTTCCGTATCCAGTCTGGACTCGAAGGTTGGGGGAAAAATCCGTTGCCCATAGTCGGTCACTATAAAACGCACACACAAAATGTTTGTGCTCAGTATATAATACAGTTCACTGGATGTTCAAATTTCATGAATTTATTCAGCTATGAAGTTGAGATATTCGAGGTGCGATCGGAAAGTTTCAAGACTGCGCGTATAAAAACCCGTACACTTATCTCAGGTATTAAATTCATCCTTCACCCTCGAAGTAGTTCCCCTGGGAGTGAACACAACGATCCCAGCTCCGCTGCCAAGCCTGGAAGCATCCCTGGAAATCTTTCTTTGTCAGCCTGTCAAGCACCATCTGCGATTCTGCCTGAATCTCTTCTATCGTCTCAAATCTCCTTCCCTTTAGCTGAATTTTTATCTTTGGGAAGAGGAAGAAGTCACACGGAGCTTAGAAAGGAAGTTGGGGTCGGTTCTTGCAAGATCTTTGAGCTCCTGACAAACGAGAAGTCGATTCTGCTTCTGGTCCTCAGAGAGGATGCGTCGCATGTGGAGTTCTTCCTTTAGAATCAGCTGACAGGTCCCAACAATGTCGCACAAGTCGTTGATGGTACGACGTCGATCTTCGTAACATTTTCGGGCGTTGTGCTCGAAGATGGTCGTCCAGAATGCTCGTCATCATCGACAGGGGTTCGGCCATTTTTAAAACGTGAATGCCACACCAAAGTTTGTGCACGACCCATTGCGGACTCCCCAAATGCTTGCTTTAGCATTTCATAGGTTTCCGTAGCCGTTTTGGCGAGTCTTTGGCAAAATTTGATGCACACGCCATTCCGAAATCGCAGGAGTTTCGGTGTAATGCACTACCAAAACGCCCGTAACTAAGAAACAAATGCTAATTTGATGATGCCGGCTGGAAACTTTCTGATCACACTTCGTAGTATACAGTATTGTTTTCTAGAATCACAGTCTGATAAATTTGATAGGAAAGTTACAATAGATGTGACATGTAGCATGTATGAAGGGAAAGTGTACATTTTTAGTGCGAATTATTGAAAAAAGCTTGGGTAACATGCATTCACAATGGCATGTCTGATTCAAATTAGATTTTTTGTGGTGAGGAGTTGTTAGAACCATATCCAGACACCAAACTGGAGGACCATTCCTCATCAGCTGTCTGTGATTTAATATTTATTATATTCAGGCTCTCCGTTTGATCTTTCACCTTGGAATACGCTCAAAATAAAACAAGGGAACTTTGTGATATCATGGATTAGACTCATTATTGTTAAGTCTAAACTCCAGTTCATATTTTAAAGAATTTTTGTGTAGTTGCAGCTATGGCTGCCTCTAGCTCTGTTGCCATCATAAAAGTAGCGTGTTTAAATATCAAAATAAATATATGAAAGTCAAGTATTTTAGCAGGAAGAATTTGGTGAAAATGTTTTAACTTAGTCTTATAATTATGTAAGGTTAAAGATGCTTGCAGCGTTCCTCCTACCAAAACACTGTATTAGTGAATTCTCATTCAGTTCCTTATTCTTGAACAGATGTACATATGCTGGATGTGATTTTGTTTGGTATTTGATTATTCATCTTGCTATAATGAGACTTGAGCTTTTTAATAATGTTAATCTTTACTGTCTGTGAATCGTGGCTTATATATGATTCAGCTTGCCGTGGTTCACACTGGTGTACCACGAAATAGTTAACCCAGGAGTTAAAGTCCAGCTGGCAGCCCTGTAGTATAGTAGTATGGGGGTTTAAAAAGCCTATTCCTATATATCAAATCTAAAACTTCTTGACGATGGTGAAGAGTCATTTGAATAAAAATTTACTTGGATATTATCCATCGTCTAGTAAATAGACTAGACGATGGATAATATCCAAGTATATTTTTATTCAATTGACCTATTCCTATATGTTCAAGTTAAATACTTAAATCAGTTTATAGGAATAAACTTAATATTTGTTTGAGAAAATATAAAATTATCAAGAAATGTAAACCACTTTAAATTATGGTGTCAGTTGTAATATTTATTTAAAGTGATACTTCCTGCTTCTATTCATTGAATGTCATACCTTTCTGACTGGCAAGGAGATGCAGTGCAGTTGAACTTGCCAGTTTATCTTCCCCTGCAGAATTTTCTTTTTGGAACACAATTTTCTAAGAAATAAGTCATTGTACACACTAGAATAAAACTGGAATGATGTCAGATGCGTTACCTGAATTATGCAGGTTTTGTGCTTGCTAATTTAGAAATTTGTAATTATCTACCTCTGATGGCACTAACAGTGATGGATACAGTTTAGTTATGCTATTGTATTAAAACAGTGACACCTTATCTCATGAAGACACTCTCTAAACAAAATTTACATTTAATCTTCATTCTGTTGGTAATTAGGTGTATATAAGAAAGAAAAATTGCATAGGATTTAAGGTTTTCACGGCAGTGAGTCGGTAGATGGCTGTCTTCTGGGTTGTTGTGCCATGTAGTCTAATGGAAGTTTACCGACGTTTCAAATGTCCTTACTGCCTCCATCATCAGGGCAATTACTGTTATCTTCAGCTTCATAAATGGGCACACAGTCTCTCTTTTCTTGTATAATGAAACTGGATAAGTATCAGTTTGCTTGTGTGTGATATGTGGGTAAAGCTAGTCTCTATGTACTTCAGTGTTTCACAACCTTCTTTCCATGGTGGAACCCCCAAAATAATTTTTCATATCTTGAGGAACCCCTACCTAAAAAACGTTTACAGGCCAGAAAAAATTGATAGTGGGGAGCACATTTAAATTACTGCTAATTTATTGTCAAGAAATGTTAAATGTAAAGAGCTGTTGTGTATTTGTCAGCTTATGTTTAAAAAAACTGAAGCATTTTTCATGCCTTTTCTTTTTTATTATATATTTTTTAAATATCAAAATATAAAATCAAAATAAAGTTTACTTAAACATCAAAATAAAGTTCACATTAAAATCCAATTTTGCTACCCCACAACAGAGGAATTGGTAGTTAGTGAAGAAAGAGTTTGTAGCTTCTGTGCAGCATGAATTTTGCTCACAATTTCACATGGAATTAACCAGCTGAGTATCCATTTGTGACTGGTACAAGAGATACGAGCAGAAAGGGCGCATGTGCAAAGGACCTCTGTATGTTATGCAACTGTGCACCATATTCAGACTTGCTTCCATCGCAGCTCACTAAAAACCAGCGCGCTGAATGAATCGTGTGTTGCACCTACTACAAACAAACAGCTGTCTCTGAAATCCTGTGTAAGCATTTTCTTATGAAACTGTAAAAACTTCAGTTGCTGCAGGTTCTGAAACCAGAATATTTGGCCGCATGATACAAATTATGCCGCGAGACCCTAGGTAGGATTGAAAATGATGACTTAACCTGCAAGGTTCATTTTTCCATATCAACGTTGAAGTCAGCTGGCATAATGCCCTTGTTTTGGGAACAGAAAATACTCATGTCACTCTCGAGCACGAAAGATATTCACCAAAAGTGAATGCGTTCTGTACCATTTCAAAGGAGAAGGTTTATGGCTCCTTCTTTTTCGTGGAAAACACTGTCATGGGTGTCTTGTCTAGATATGTCTACCTTATGGCTTTTTCTCCAATTGGAAAAGGATTCAAACAGTTTCATCTTCCAACAATATGGGGTGCCGCCTCACTGCCATGTGGGTGTTTGGAACCACTGGAATGCGCACCTTCCCTGGAGGTGGATCGGTCATGCAGAAGCCAAGGACGTACAGTGCATATGGCCTCTGAGATCGCCTTACCTAACTATGTGCTACTTCTTATGGGGCTAAACAAAAGACACTGTTTGTGCAGCCTCTGTCATAGTCTTTGCCAAAGTTCAGGTACTGAGTCACAACTTCCATATCTTAAATCACCAGGGGCACTGCACAAAGTTTTGGACGAGTTTGATTAGTGTCTCAACATCTGCCAAATCTGTGACTCGTGGAGCATGTACTGAGTCTGTGAGATGTGTACAAAACTTTGAGAGTTTTTCTATCAACTGGTGTAGGTATGAAGTTCTAAATATGCCACATTTTTTTTCTGTATCATTTTCAAAGTATAAATTTTGTTGTGCTCACTCTATTGTACCAGTTCAGTAGTACAGAGTTTACTGACTTGAACCAGTATTGTTATTTCGTTAATCGTAAGGTTAATGAAAAGTAACTTTGTCTGATTATGGTTTGATGGCAAGTGGATGACAGTGATTTCTTCCAGCTTGTCAAAGAAGTTTCTCATGACTTGGAGGACGATAGTGATGAGCACTTGAACTTTGTTTTGGACAGTGAACATATTTCAGAATCGAAACAAAGTGCTGGTGTTAATAAAAATGATCTCAAGTTGGCAGCTGCAGAAATAATTGATTTTCCAGCTTAAATTACTGTTATTATTATTTATACCAATTAATTTGTGAAAAAAATAAGTTGCTTAATCTTAATAAGAGTCCTGTTTAGTTCATAACTTTATAGAAATATTGTATAATTGTAAATAAATATATAGAATAGTGAACAAATTATTTTTCTTGTCAAAATATGCGAGTGGTCTGGGAGGCCATGCTGTACTAGCCATGGGAGTTCAGGACCATTTTAATGGTCAGCTAAATTCTTTTAACACATTTTTATGTACCCAAGACAAATCATGGAAAACCAAACATGTAATAATCCTTCTAATATGACTCTGATCTTGATGTTAATGGAAACACCAACTACACCAAGGTTTTTGAACTTTCTTCAATTAACATATTCTTAGTCTCATAGTGAGACTTCATACGATATATCACTTTTGAATGAGAATAAATTTTTATAAAAAACACGACAAGTTATTCATACATATTAATTTTGATTTGTTTACATTGGTACATGTAATTTCATAGCTGAATATTGGCCAGATATTTTCACTCTGTATTATTCCTATGGTTTTCTGAATTACTGTTTAATAGAATCAAAATACAACTTACAAGTGGGGTCACAATAGTCATTGCCTACGTAATGTTTGTGTTATATCTTGGAATTTCCCTTGAAGATGTAGACATCAATTTTTCTTAACAGTATTGCCATAAGTATTAAATTTTCTGTGTTGGAATAATTTCAGTGTAATTTTTATGAAAACGGAAAACTCAGCTGTACTGTAAAATCAACTCCATGATAACAGTATTTGTCAGAGCAAAATTAATATAAATATTGCTTGAACATATTTTGCATGGTCATCACATAAATAATGGACTATTTTATACCAAAGTTTAATTTAAGCACAGTATGTCTTATATGAATGGTGGTATTTTGGTAATGCTTATATATATATATCTTGTTTGAATGTTCATGTATCCAACTGTGTGCATGCACATACCCTCTTAAGTTTCTGCGATAGAGAATAATTTTATGCTATTTAAATTTTATTTGTAAGTGAAACAGAATGGAGTATTTCCATGAGGATGAATAAATCTGTCATCATGATCTGCATTTCATAAACAAAACTAAATGCTCAGTATTTAAGAAGAATGCTTGCCTTTACTGTAACATGATGCTTTAAAATAAAGTGCCATACTTAACAGCAGTTGACACTCAATGTACTGATGACGGGGCTGGTCTTATTGAAGGTGACCCCGAAATGTTGGATTCTGCTGGTGTGTATGGGAAACCCACGCACGCCCAACACGTCTACTTACCTTATTACGAGGGCGAAATGCTGCTTACGCGTAAGTGCGTTCCATCCGTCTGCCTGTGAAGTTTTTCAATTCTCGCTTTCATGATAATCATTACTCCCTTGCTGTGCACAACATCTGTCGGAGTTAAAAATATTCATGGTAATGTGGGCAGTGACACATTACCATGACTAATTTCATGGTCTGTAAAGCCTGATGAAGTTTAATGGAATAAATATTCTATACGTAACTTTTCCTTACTTTATAACTATTGAAATACAGTTTGTGTGTTGTTGGTAGATCAAGATCTGCGTTGCTCTTAACTATCAAATCAGATTTTGTGCACATAAGCGCTTAGTTATGGGCCTGCTGTCTGTCCATTCGTACATACGTGGTGCTGTGAGGTGTTGGGAATGCTGGGTTGGTTATCATCATTGTCCTGTTTCTTTAAATTCTTAGGGACAAGTTCTGTGAAGCCTGGTGATAAGGTGTTTCCAGTGATTTGTATTTTTATTTATTGCATTGTATTAGCCATTCATGTGTGTTTATGAAATTGATATGCAAGATTAGACTTTTGAGTTTGGTAGTTTCTTTATGTACATATACAAGCAAAATATATAAAGTGAATGAACAGTAGCTGTGCCATCAGGTATCTGCATTGTGTTTCTGTCAGTTGTGTATTTTAAGCTGTTAACATTTCAAACTTTGTGTACTTGGTTTATAATATTCTTCTACCTGTGTACATGTATATACAAGTATACTGTCAGTAGTTATAGTAAAGCTCTGAAATACCTAGTAAGCTATAGTGGAAATTTAAACTGCTTTCAGAACAAATTTTACTGTGATGGATGGATGTTCAAGGGACTAGCTGTTTTTAAATATTTGAAGAATGTAATGGTAGATACTATGACCAGCTGTTCCAAGCATTTGCTTGACATAGTTTACAATACTTTGAACACTGCTTTATGTTATAAATCATATCCTGAGTTCAATAGATGCAAAGCTGGTTTCAGAGTTTAAAAAGTACTTGATGAGTACTGGCCTAATGATTAACAGATAAACTTGGAAAGGCTTGCCATAACTTCATGATATGAGAAATTAGATCACTATAAAATAGAGCCCAAGGATTTCAGAAATGACAGTGGAAGTGGGAATAGGTCGTCAGGTACCAAATTGTTTCCCACATGCATATTTCTATATACCATTTCATTCAGTTTTGCCCTGAAGGTGGAAGCAGTTTGTTTCTCTGAAACATTGTTAACCACCTACAGTTCCACGATTTCATAATCCACAACACCACAGTCCATATTTATTCCTCTCATATTTACAATACTTCAGATATCCATCATAGCTTATACTAGCAGTATGTAGTATCTGACAATATGCTTTCAAGCATTTACACAGTGCACCATAGGTATGCCATTTCAGTCTGTTGCAAATTTCTTCTGAACCAGTTTTCCTGTGTAGGATTTGAGGTTTTCACAACGGTGAGTCTGAAGATGGCTGTCTTCTGGGTTGTTATGCTGTGTAGTCTGGTAGATTTCCACCTACTAGACTACACAGCGCAATAACCCAGAAGACAGTGATCTTCAGTTTTCCTGCATTTATGAATTTTTTCTCGGAGACACTAAGACTTGGTATAAGAAAGTGATTTAGTCATTTTACCAATCAGAATTGGTATTATACGTGGTGACATGTATTAACTTTATGTTTTCCTTGTTAAATGTGGGTAGAGTAAGAAATTCTGTAGGCAAAATACACATTTTGCATGATGCATAAGTTTTTCATGAGGTATATTTGAGAAATTTTATTGTTTTCTTCATATTTGTACCAGCATAAAAAGCTGGAGGACAGAAACAGTGTTTAAATTCATGTGTCTACTTCAGAATGTAGTTCTGTACATCACTGTCTTTAATGCGAAGAGGTAGTTTCGAACTTCTACTACACTGCAGAATCAGTGCTCCGATTTGTTTGTGTGTCCACATCTAATCCTGTAATTTTATAAGTCAAACTACTGAGTTATACTCATTCAAATCTACAGAATCTTCACATATATAAGGTAGCTCAGTCTGTATATAGTTTGTGAATATACAAAAATGTGATGTTACACCAACAACTCAGATAATTCAGAAGATAAATAAATGATCTGATTTCAGACACTAACAGGGCCAGTGTCATCACTTGTTTTGTGGCATGTAGTGCTTTCTGCTGCTTTATCAGTAGTGGTACAGGAGATTTTTGCAATGGATTCACTGAAAGACAAAGAATTAGGCAAAAGTGATAAATTTTTGCTAATTTAATAATTTCTTACCTGCTGCGAGGGTCACATTTTCCCATTAGTGGGACATAAATGCTGCACTTCATAGGTTGATATTTGATATTAGAGGATCATTTCTGATCCTTTACTGCCTTCCTTACTTGACTTGTCTCGTTAGGATATCACTGCTTGTTTGTAATTCATAGTAACGTTGGACAAGATAAGAATGTCATAATTTTTGTAAGTTGTTCCATGTGAAATATTTTGTTCTTGTTCATACTGTTTGTCTTCGTTGAACACACTTTCATATACATGTGATTAGTTAAGAATGTTTATTTTAGTAAACATGTTAGTACTGTGTCGTCCGCGAGGCATGAGAGTAGACGTGGCCTTGTCAGCCGTTGCTTGTGTGGGTTCTGTGCATGTGCTGGTGATGTATTCCTTAACTAAGAACATTGTGCTATCAGTCAGTCAGTACATCAGCTCACGACATACGGCCTGTATAAGTTGCGGGCGTTTTTGGTCCGCTAGTAGCACAGAATTCTACCCCACCTCCCTCAAAGATGTCAGGTCTACTCTTGTGCCTCGCGGACAATAGTCGCCAGATGTTTTGCGAGCTGTACTCCCTAGTTCCCAGGCTGAACTTGATTCAGAATGGTTAGACAAAGACTTAGAGAGCAACCTGGTGATGCAGTAGCCATCTCAGAAACACTAACTGTTATGGATAAACCACTATAATTATTTCCCAACCCTTACTTTGTATATCTCTTTTGTATCACGGTTCACCCTCCATTATTACTGCTACTCATGAAGTTAAATCTTGGTACCATGCATATCTAGAAGCATGGAGGTGATGGAAGAGATAACATTTTCTGGAAAGTTTGTTGATGTTGCCCCAAGCTGACAGCTCACAAGATGTCTGGTGACTGCTGTAATCATTGAATTTATTGTGACAACAGTAGCATGTATTGTAACGGGTGTTAGTCAGCAAGTGATGTTGCATGGGCTACTGATGCATGTTGTTAGTAAGTTCAAATGAAGTCGGGGAAAGAAAATTTCATTAAATGAAACTATATTCCAAACATCTTTACTGGCAAACTTACTTTGAAGTTTATGCAAGAATTGACAGACTAAATCTGAACAGCACTTAACAAGAGAGACCTCTGTATTTTAATTGAAAATATTTTGCACGTATCTACTCCACCTTCACATATTTGTCAAATAAATACAAATTGGCTTTTAAGCATTGGCAGGCTTAGCAGAACCTATTTGATCAGCTCAGTTAATTCACTAACGGGTTTTAAAATATGAACCAATGACATGGAAATTAATTGTTGGTGTAGGAAATCAAAGTAAAGGTATTGTTTATATCTGATGCCTCCTGGTATGGTCTATGATGATCTTTCAGGCCTCTGCCCATCTAGGCAAAGACACAATCCATTTATGAGGTGAGAACACCCATAAGGTAGATTGTCCTACTCCCAGTGATAGGTTGATCATGAGAGTAATGGTAGTCAGAGGGGACCTGCAGTTTAATGTGGACTCCAACCATGAGAGACTGATATTATTCACACTCCTGAAGTTTTATTTGATAGTGTGAAGTCATAAATCTGTGAACAAACAAGTCCACACACTGATGTGACTGGTGATTGAACTCAGAATCATGTGAGAGATGCCAGTACATCTTATCCCAAGACCACCAGATCTCCAGTGAAACTACTTCTGTTTTTAACGTTTTCTGTGTGGATGATCTTAGAAATTTTATAGCGCATTATATATATCTGTTAGAAAATGTTGACAGAAATAGCTCATTATTATGAATGTCACCATTAAGAGACTTTACAAGCCAGTGTAGAAGAAGTTTGAAAGTGCACATCAAAAGCTTAAGCTCTGATATGATTACTTAAATAGTTGGGAAGTACTGTCCCCCATAAACAAGAATTATACCACTGAATAGATTTTGCTTTTGAATGTTCTTCACACCTTACAGGCTTATCTATGCCTGTCTTATTACATTTCTTCCTAGGAACAAGGCAACCTCCATTACCCCTAGGTTGTTTTTGAGATTATTATAGTAAGAATGTGAACTGAGGTCATTGTTCAAACACATTCTTGACTGGATAATATTGTTGCCTTTGTTGCATTTGTTACTCCCTTGGTTGCCCTGCTGATGTCAGTACATTTGATGAATACCATTTAAATTTTATGTATCCAAATTTCGTGTGTTTGTCAGGTGTTTTAATACTTCTAATAAGCCAGCTAGGACTAATACAGGGAATAATAATAATAGTTTTTATTATTTTGTTATTAAAACATTTTATCAACACATAATCAGATCTTGAGGTTCCTTTACACTGCGTTATGTGGTAACCATAATGGTGGTTCAAATTTTATCCAGTATTTTTATTTTTCTCATGAATAACACTGTCAATTTAGGTCATTTTTGCACAGTCATATCATGGACTATGTACATGTAAGGGGAGAGTACAAGAAGAAGGCTGTTTAATATGAAAAAGGTAAGATGATTTATTGACATGCTATGAATATAATTCCAGGTAAAATTTGAACCAACTACATGTGTTCAAATCACTGTGGGTCTGAGCCAAGGGTAAAATGGCCAAGTCAAAAATGTTATGACACAAATGTGACTCACTGTCAGACAAATGAGTTTTAACTGCTACTGATAATGTTGATGTGTTTAAATATTATTTCTGTAGGTTATTTAATGGTTTCATGTTTGCCAGTCTGTACATAAAGGCAGAGAAAGGAATGGAGAGTCAACTTTGCGTTAAATTTATCCACCACATATTTTATGTGAAGTAATCTGATCTCAGGCACTGATTATTTAGTGGCAGGCCTGTGTCCTTAAGAGAAGCCAGTATCCACATGGCTGAACATTTCAAGGATATTTTCTATTGAATGTTTCATATCTGATTGTTTTTGTTGGCGCTTTGAATCGGGAGAGTTTTATTTAGTTGATTTCTTCTGCAACCTCAGTCATCCACAGACCAGTCTTTGCAAATCTCCAAACTGCAGTCATTTTCTGGTCAGACCATTGTATCCTCATCCATCGATGTATGTGGCAAAACCACAAACCGCCATAGATTAAAGCATGTTGGTTTGGAACTGTTAGACTATATGGAGAGATGCATGAATTTAACTGATGCTTATGACCAGCTAAAGCACAGTTGTGTGTTGCAGGTGAGGACACAATGCTGAGTGACCAGCCGTATCGTTACCTCACTGTAGATGAGATGAAGAGCCTTGGAGACGACTCGCTACCCATCGATGTTACCCGAGATGAGAGATTTGACTCTAATAGGGAGTGCATGGGTAAATAGTGCAGTGGATTTTGAGCTGAGCTGTTGCATTCCATTTTCTTGATCTTGTCCTGTTCCAAATTCCTTCACCTCACTGTACTATACATTACTTTATTCTTTGCCACATTCTGTATAGTGTGAGTGGAGGCAGAGCTCTATGCAGTCCTCATGTTCGCACTTGATAAAAGTAGTCATATTTATGCTGCAGCTCCTTTACTTGTAGGGA
>NW_019060198.1:289958-354120 GCF_000696155.1 Zootermopsis nevadensis
GGGGGAGTGGGATGTCAGTCAGTGTTTGGTAGTAGAGTGAAAACTCCCAGTACATATGCATCTAAATACTCTTTAAGTTGCAAAGGCTGTATTCCATTAAAATGTGTGATCACATGGCAAAGTAGCAGGGTAAATAGGATATAAAAAAATTATGTAGGTCTTCAAGTGGAAGTCCTAGTTCTTTCATTGAAATCTACATTTATAATATTTTATGGACATCCATTTATGCAGTACATTTGTATGGGCAGATAAACTTAACTTAGTGAATATGCATGTTTATCCTACAATGTCATCCCTAAAAATAATTAAAATTGCACATTAAATTTCCTTTTGGGCATATTTTGCAGCAGTATGGTGAATGCTTGGTAGGTTTATTACGTCTGTCCATCTGATGTATGCATATATGAATGATGCTCTTAATGAACTGATTTTGATGAAATTTCATATTATGGGTTTATAGAATATAATTTGAACCAAACTGAACAAGATTGACTGTGACTGTACATTTTCATTTACATTGTTATAAACATAAGCTGATCTGAAAAAAAAAAAAAAAAATATGCGAGATAAATTGTAGCCTTTAATAAGTCATTATTAGCATTGTATATGATTTATATTTTTATACAGTAGATTGCTTTTTTGCATTGTTCATTGAATGCTAATGTCTATGTAATATCTGCTAGAGATTGTGTATGTTTCTTACCAACCGTTTTTGTTATAACTTTCGTGTACTTGCAGCTCCCCCAACAGCTGTGGATGACACCATCAGTCCACAGCATGTGAAGGAAAGTTACTCCCAGTTCACTTCCTCAAACTACACTCCTGACAATATTGATATTAACCGACACCCTGTACATGTGGGGTGAGTATGACAAATAATTTTTATTCTTGAGATCTAGTAAGTAACCCTTTCATTGTCAGTGAAAATGTATGTGCTGTATGCACTCATGTGCTAAGTAACATTTGATTCAAGACCTATTTTAGGAATTATATTTTAAACATGTCTCTTCTACAGTGTACTGATATAACCAAGAATTTCTTTTTACCTTGTGTAAATAGTCAATGTGAAGATAAAGAAACTAAGTAGCAGTCTGTATATTTCCATTGTGACTCAGTAAAATAACTTATTCTGTCAGATAACAACATTTAAAGAATTGATAGGTGTACATTGTAGCTAACTGAAAGACTGACTAACGGACCAGCTCCATGGAGCAGGGTTATTCTTGAGCATCTGATATTTATTCATTCAGTCAAGAAATCCCCTGCATTTTATGGGATGAGAATATTCATTATCATGTTCCTAAGACCCTACCACTGGATTATATTCTGTGCCAGACACCTGTATAGTTGCAGATAAAAATATTCAGTAATAAACAGTGACAGGGTTGGTTGTAATCCTATTGTCACTTAAAATTAGATCACAGTATTTCGTACAATCTAGTGACAGATATATTATAACTGTTTTACACTTCTGTCTCCTTTTGAAGTATTGGAATTTTAACATCTAACTCAAAAAGAGTGTTTGATACATTTTATTGTATAGATTTGTTTATAGATCAACTTACAGTTTTGTTTATTCTTGGGTATAATATTAAAAGTGACCATAGTATTGATAAGTCTGCTTGTGAGCTAATGTGTTACATTTCCTCTTATTTCTGACATCAACAATTGGCAAACTCTCAGGAAACTGCACTGGAAGAAGTAAGTAATCATGGCTCATTTATGGGTAGAGAACTGACTAGCGAAGCTGTAGCTATCTGTAGCTATAAGTAAAGTATTTTTCATGTTCTTGTGAGATTTCAATAATGTAGAGCATTGTTGCCCAACAATGTACAAGTTTTTCATGTGCCTTCGTAGTTCTCAATTGGTTCATACAAAATTTCAAAATTTTGTCAAGTAGTCCAATCATTTAAAAAGGTTTACACAATTCTGGTACAGATTGTGGCTGCTGTATTCCTAGATGAACCAGAAACGTGGCCATGTGTGAAGGACTTACGCATTTGGGGAGATTAATACTTCATGTTGTTTCGTAAGCAAAATTCAACGGCCATTTTTCACCCAAGTCTCCTGATTCACTGCTATATGGCTTTGGCAGTCAAATCAGGATTGAGTAGAAATTGTGCAGAGTCAGTGGGCTGGTCACTCACTACTCATAAATGCACTCATCAAGACCAAGAAACCTCCGAAAAGGAGGCGGCAAAAACCCCAACTGGGTTGTAGAGCCAAGAAACAACAACAACAACAACATTATTTCATGTAGAACTATTATAATTTGTATTTTTAATTGTATCCATTAATCTAAGTATGTTTCTATTTGCTAAACTCCGCCTTAGTGTGGTAAGGCATCCAGCATTTCCAGAATATCTAGAACGTCATGGTTGATTAGAATAAACAGTGTCCTTCAGATGTTCCCACAGAAAATCATTCATGAAAGACAAATGAGATTATTGATGTATAAAAGCTACGCTTCATGCCTGCGATTCTGGATTACTCTATATTACAGTTACACTTTCTATGTATTTTGTGCTATAGGAATGAAACTGGAACAACAAATTATGCAGTATTCATTTTGAAGTTGCCTTGAAGATTTTCTTAAAAACTTACCAGATTTTATTACATGAATTCATAACTCACCCACACTACTGATGTGAATGTTTATTCTTTCATAATCATGTCTTAAATTTTGTCAGAAAAACACTTTTTTCCATAGATAGTTAAATGTTTCAGGAACAAAATCATTAAATATTGGAACAAGGAAGTCCAAGATATTCTAAAAAATGTGTGATACTGTGCTCAAGTCTGATATAACAAGTATCCATTGTGAAGGCCAGCAGTTTAGCATTTATAATAATTTCCCATGATTTCAGAGTTTTTAACCTTTTGTGGTTGCTTAGCAGAAATTTTTAAATTTTTAACTGATTTATATAATGGTGTACAATTCTAAACATTATGATTTTTTATAGTAAATTTGTCTTGTATATATTAATTTAAAATTATATAAATTTATTTTTATTATCAAACTTATTTTTCAGCCATATTTTGGAAATTCTGAATACAATTATTGTTTTGTAACACATATCTTGTGTGTATTTTACTAACAGAAGATGAGTTAGTCTTTGTAATCAGAAACGTACTACCAGGCTATGGAACATGTATATGTTTTTGCCCCACTCAGTGTAATAGGTGTTGATTTAGTTAACTGCATGATCAATAAAATAAGTACTGTGAACATATTAGGGTGGCAGATATGTCAGATGTAAATAGTATTGAAACATTCCTGTGTTCTATTTTGACTTTCTTTCTTGCATATACTTTATTTATTTTTTGTACTGTGTGCTTGTTTTTTACATCATTCCATCACTTTAAACATCTTCCTAAACTTCTGTTTTGCATTAGTTAATAATATTGCATATGTTTGAATATTCTCAAATTAGTGAAGAATATTATTATTTTTGTACTTCTGTTTATAACGTTGTAGTAATGCTGGATTTAAGAACCGGACAGAAACTGAAAATTTGAAATTTATAGTGTGATTTGTTGTGGTATATATAGGTTAGAAATGTCAATAGGGAACAGGAGGTAAGAAACATCTTGTACACAACTTTTGAATACATGTTGTTACTGAAAATGTTAGAAGACTGTAGCTTCTTGAAATGTCCCTGATGTTGAAGATCTGCTGTGAGAGGAAATGAGTTGAGAACTGCGTCATTCATGTAGATTGGTAGTATAAACAATCATATGTTCAACCAGAAACAGAATTGCACTAATTTTTATGCATTTATTCAAAATTCGGTAATAGTTACATGATAATATGCCCTAGTTTCCTGGTCAGCTTCCTGGTGGATGCTCGAGGTGGAGCCATGCGTGGCTGCAGGCACAGTGGCGTTCGTGTAATTGTGCCTCCTCGAAAGGCTGCCATGCCCATGCGAGTTACCTGTCGTTACTTGAAGAGGGACAAGCTGAGTCATCCACCACCCCTCATGGAGGGCGAAGCTCTTGCAAGCCGTATACTGGAGCTGGGACCAGTTGGGGCAAAGTTCTTAGGGTGAGTAGCCATATCTAGAGTACCAGGAAGTTTGTGGTTTTAGTTCCTCCATAGTTCCTTTACAATCTTAATATTCAAAACTGAAATACCTGAGAACAACAAACAGCTGATAACAATTCATGAACTCTGTGCAGTCTCTGCACTTAAAATGTTCAAAATCTGAAACTGTGACATAATTCCAATCATTCATAATTTCCTTGTTCTTGTCTGTATGTTTCTTTCCTCTACTTTCCTTTTGTTACAGTTAGTTATGCCAGATGCTTATGTCTGCCTAATGCGAATAAAAATACATCTTTATATTACTGGCTTTCCTTAGACTTGAGACTAGGTTCTGCAGCTTAACAAAAGAGAAGATTATAATTTCCTTGGACATCTGTATTTGCTTGTAGACAAGTGATTGGTATAGGACACTGGTATCCAAGTTTTTTTTTACCCACTACTCCATATTTTAACAATTTCTCTTAGGCAGTCCCAGCATAGTTGACTGAAGTAAAAAATTTATTCTCAGACTTGAGCATTGATCTTGATGTATTAATTATTATTTGCATAGAAATGACTGCAAACATTTTTTTTAATATTACTGTTTAATTAAATACCTCAGACAGAATAAACAAAAATTAATAGAAAATTCGTTGAGAAACTTGAGCTTAGATTTTGGACTGTGCAGTGCTGTATGTACACTCTGTGCAACAAAAGTCAATTGCTTGAAATTTATTAAGTCCCAAACCAGAAGTGGTTTAAGCATATAGCTCGCATCATAATTCCAGTCATTTGTAAACTCCTCGTATTTCTCCATGTGCCTGCCTGCCTGCCTGCCATTAACTACAATGATTTATGTATGACATGTCTGTTAAGCAAAGACACCAGAATATCTACCTAATAAAATATGTAAATAAATAAGTAAAAAAAGAGAGATCCTAATGACTTTTCTGAGTCCTCTGATAAAAAAACAAAGGTGCAAACTATACTTCAATTAGTTGTCCATGTTCCATCTTAGACCAGCTGGTGTGGTAGAGGACTGGTGTTTATGCAGAGATCACATATGTGAGTTTGAGTCTTGATGCCTAATACATTTTTTAATGGGTGTGTTGTATTTGCAGAAATAAGCCTACTCTCTCATTGTGTGCCTGTTATGATATTTAACTATATATGTTTAAAAGTTTCTGTGTGGAAATGATGCCAAGAGCAGCTGGGAATCTTTTTCAAAATATGCAGATTGTGGTATTTGAAAATGAATGTCCAAAATCTGTTTGTTAATGAGCAAAAAGTAATCATAAGTATTATCATTCACATTATTACTAATTTATTTGTGGGGCATTAGAGATGCTAGAAGTGTGAGGGGAGCAGGTATTTATTTTATTTTTGAAGATTGCTATCTTCTGGGTTGTTGCGCTGTGTAGTCTGGTAGATGTCCACCAACGTTGCAGAGGTCATGCTTCCTCCAACATCAGGATGACTCGCTGCTGTGAATACCTCAAATCCTACCAATTTTATTTTTATTGACCATTATCATTCAGATTTAAATATTTTGCATTTGAATCTGTCCATAGGCCAACAATTTTATCTGCAAAAAGCACACACACTTTAGAATTGTTTTTGTTTTCTGTAGTATACCATTAACATAAAAAATAAGACTTACTGTGATAGCCCTTAAAGGGCTCGTTTAAAGACCTGGTATCTTTAAGAAGACATCCAAAATATTTGAGCTTCAGCCATGAATCTCATTTGCCTTAGTAAGGACTCAGCATTACACGCCAGTTCTGCATGAATTTTATGATGGCAAAAGAAGGTTGCTCTTTTATCTCTGTATCACTGCAAGAAGCAGAAATAGAGTTTTTTGGACAACAATGTAATCTCTCTTTTCTGTGTGAAACTCAAAATAAAAAAAGGTTCTGTTCTCTAGACCTGTTATCATTGAGGTGCCACATTTTGGGTCTCTTCGTGGCATGGAACGTGAAATTGTTATTCTTCGCTCTGACAATGGTGAAACGTGGCGTGAGCACACCTTGGAGGCAAGTGAAGAAGCTGTCCATGAAGTACTCAATGAGAGTTTTGAGGGAGAAGGTGAGTGAAAGTAGAAATATTATATCATATATTTACTTAACAATGTTTTTTTATGTGAAGCTTATGGAAAACAGTGTATTTCACTGCCATGGAAATGTTGAGTTTCTTTAATAACAGTGAAAAAGCAGTCTGTAATAATGATAGAAACCTTGATTCGTGGAGCTGTTTCATGTTGCCTTTGAGAATTTGTGTTTTTCATCCAGAATCTGGCTACTGTAAAGCTAGTGTAAAGTGTTTTACTCATTTCAAGTACATTTGTCTTCCATGTGTGTTCTTTGTTATTTTTGATACCTCATTTGCAGTACAAATCTATTGTTAACAAAGGAAGTAATGGCATGAATACAGCGTAGAGGAATAAATTATTTTTGTTTTGTTTTGTGAAATGTACACTATGCTGAAAAATGTTTTAATAATATGTATATTTTTGTGATTTGTGTAATGTACCATTTTTTATATGTGAGCTTATTTTCAGAGATTTAATGAACTGTAGTTTTGCTTTTTGTAAAGTGTTGTTTGTACTGGACGACCTGAAATCATTTAATGAGGATCCCCCAGTATCAAGTGTCGTCATAATGTGTCAGTGAAAAACATGTTCAGTATGTGAACTACTGGTATTCAGGAGGATTTTAGTCAGTGTTCAAAATTATCAAATACTGTGCTTTTAGAGTATCTGCAGTGGTTCTGAAGACAAATAACATTTTTTATTTCAGTTCAACTGTATGGCAGTTGTTTCTTTACATACTGTCTTTCACTGTCTTTCTTTGTGAAAGTCTGCATTTGAGCTATACTGCCAGTAGAATATAATGTTAAAACTGTAAACACACATTGTTCTAGCATGTGTTCCATCATGTTATATAATGATTCAATAAGTTACCACTGGTGGCTACACAATCTTCCCAACATATATCAGAAATTAACAACAAAATTATGTTTATACATCAAGAGTTTTGGTTAATGCATAAGAATTTTAACTGGAGCATTTTTCTTGATCATGTACATGTCACCTGATATTTTTAGAATAATCAAATATTAGAGGTGGTGATGGATGGGTTGATCATGTGACTAGGATCAGGAAGACGAAGAATGTATACAGACTTTTTGTGGGGACATTTCTTGGAAAATGTCAACTTGTCAGAGCAGGAAATATATGCATAATAACATTAAGAAATTAAGAAGGATCTTAGATGCATGGGAGGTGAATAGAAGTGGTTCAGGTCATGTCCAGTAGCAGGCTTGGTATTAGTTGCGATGAACCTTCAGCTTCTGCCATCACAGTATTACAATTGGTAATTGCTTTATCATGACATTCAGTGGTTCAAGACTCAGCTGGACTATGATTTTTTTTCTGCAGAATTGACTGCTTTAGAGGAGATAAGCTCTGGCCGCATGACCCGTATTCTGACCACAGACTTTCCTCAGTATTTTTCTGTGGTGTCTCGCATCCGGCAGGAGGTGCATGCCATAGGGCCCGAGGGAGGCATGGTGTCATCCAGTGTGGTACCTCAAGTACAGGCAGTCTTCCCTCAGGGGGCTCTCACCAAGAAGATCAAGGTTGGACTGCAGGTAAACTTGTTCAAACCTCGCAAGGGCACATCTGCAGGGATGCTGAAAAAGATTACTGTTAACCATGTACCAAAGAAGAAACGTTTCTCTCTTGTTTGGTGAACATTCTCGTGATTGTAAATGAATTGGATCAGAGTTACTTACTGGCTAGATTGCTGTATGTTAGGCTAACAGAACTTGCTGTTCATGTGTACATTCCTTGGATTCTGAATATTAACATTGCAGACTCGGATTTTAGAAACGACACTCCATTTTTTCTGATTGAAGATATATAAATTACAAAGATATAACAAGTACCATAATTGAATTCCTCTAAGAATTCTTTTCTTTTCATGTGCTTTTCGCTTCTCAGTAAATTAGTTAAAATTCAGCAACTCCTTTTTATCTAATAAAAATTTGTAATGAAATTTGTCATTGAGAAATTAATTATTTTACCAGGGTTTACTCAGATAGAGGGTCTGGAAATTATTTCAGCATGAATGTTTTAAGAACAACAACAGCAACAATAATAAAATATGTTATTCGACTATAGTGGCTCCACAAACAAAAATATTTTACTTGCATAACAGTAGTAATATCTCAGGTATGTCATGCTGAGAAGTATGATGCTTTGCATAATTTGTTATAATTATAAATTGCTAGCCAAAGCATCCACCTGTAACACACATCTGTATTTGGGACATCTATAAACAGAAAATCTTCCTTACGTTATGAGTTCAATGAAGTATCTCTTTATGTGATAAGCTAATGAGAAACTGAAATGAATGTTATATGACTTCACAAGGGATTAAAGTACCATTTGCTGTTATTGATGACTTTATGGAAACTACTGATATTTGTTTGAAAACGTCTGCATTATCTGACTTTGATTGTTGCATTTGTTGCTAAATTATTGATCGAAGTTGGGATCTAATGTAATGATTTACATCAAATTATAAAATTTGTGCATAAAAATTTGCTTGAAAGCTCATAGCCACTTTACTTTGATCCAGTTTGATGCATGAATTGTACATCAAACACTGCAGTCTTGAGTTATGATTTATTGGCTTCAAGTTTAAATATCAATGACCTTTTGTAGGCTATATTACATAACGGATAGTCATTTGATATTATCACAAGAGTATCCACTTTGGACATAATCTGTTGTCTGGATAAAAAAATACACGCGGTATTTTAGAGGCTTGCTCCATTTTCATTTAAAAGGAAGGACCTTTTATTATTTTAGGTCCATTAGATAAGACTAGTCCTTATAACTTGGTCTTTGAAGAAGCCAGAGGTGGATTGTATAAACAGAAATATATAGAAACCCTATTGCAAAGTGAGGAGCAAGAATTAGTCATGAAAGATGACAGTTACTCGTCGCAAGGATTAGCTTTGTATTATGAGTCCCTTGAAGCCTCAGAAGACTGTAAGCTGGGAGCCACCTTCCAAACTTCTATGTATTCTATATTCTATATGTATGTCCAAAGAAAGTACCCCCATGACGTACTAGGTAGGTAGAGACTGGAGGTGTACAAATATAGTACTTAAATTTATCACTAGATATTTATGATAATTAATTCAATTTGACCCATTGATGTCAATGATATTTAGAATACCACTACGAAGTTGTATCAGGCCATGCTCGATATCCTACTTTAGTTTTTCTTTTAGAATTGTCTTATTGTATTTATAAGCTTGGCTATCAAACCATGGATGGGGATGTATGGGACTGTTCTGGCAGTATTGTGTTATGGAACTTGTGTGTTCTTCACGGCTAGATGATACCTGAGAAAACGTCAGCCTTATTTTGTGAAAATAATGAAATAGCAATTGTGCCCGATTGGCAGACGTATATTTACATGAATGCAGGAAGAAATCAGAAGTGTTCATTATGCCAAAAATAATGAAATTATGTTCTTGTTCAAACTGAAAAATATTTCTGTGTTCAACATTATTATAATGACTGTGCATAAAATCACTCATGAAAAGGAATTTCCCATTGTAAGCCATGCTTTTTACATTGGACTTTTACTCTGTATTTAATAATTTGTACTTTTGTGAGGGAGGGTAATGAATGACAGTTTCTCTAGGAATGATGCCAAAATTCATTTTTAAGTGGCAAAAAAATTGGTGAAGAACTTTTATTTAATTTCTATTTAATTGTTCATTTAAGTATTTCTGTTAATGAGGTGTTTGTAATTAGATTTTGAGAAGTCAGATACACTTTCAAAGAGACAGTTACCCACCTCAGTTTTCCATGATTAGCAATGTTATCTGTCATCACCAGCTGTCATTAGTGTGTTGCTTCTGTCAAGGTTCATTCCCCAGTTGTTTGCCATGTAGATGTCACTGCTGCTGTTGTCCAATATACAAACAAAAAATTATTGTGAGTATGCTATCTGCATTTTTCATGTCCTGCAATAAATATTAGTATTTGTAGAGTGCCATACTTTTACCAGTGAAGAATTGAAGATCTTGTAGAATTTTTTAAAGAAGTTAATCTTGTAAGAGAATGTTATGTGTAGTAAGGCATAAAAGTATTTTAGATAATATTCTGTTTGCATTTGGCTGTTTTATGTTTTAAGTCTGCATCTGTAAGATTGCTTTAGAATTAATGAAAGTTATGGTACTTAAGATTTTTGAATGAAAGAACCAATAGTAATGCAAATAGTGCATGGGGTTTTGGTAGTGTAGCTATTTAGAGAAAACAGTAATTTCACTCAGGTGCAGTAAATATTTATATTTTTTTAGAACCTTCTTCACCTTATTTGTGATATAAAACCATTTAAAAGGACCCAGATTTATAAGTTTCTAAAGTTGTAGAATGTAGTGGTCTCTCATTTTAAATTTTAAAACGGGAAATGTGTCAAAAACTTGTTTTGCTTCTGGGTTGAAGAGTGATGCAAAGTGAACACAGCATGATGTAAGCTCTGGAAGAGTTACTTATATTCGATATGAACATAAACAAGGTGACATATGCACCATCACTTCAGTTTATTTTGAGGTTAGGTTCATGAGAGACATGTTTTCATAAAGGACAAAAGTATTATAGTTTCCTATAAGAAGTAACTAATGCTTCATTGATCAGTATGTTCAGTATTGATTCATCTTAAGATGGCTGTCTTTTCAAATCCTTCTTGATTCATCTTTAATGGTGATACATAACTGCCAAGATACTGAACGAATGAAACTGAAACTTTAAACTCATTCTAAGTTTACTTTAATCTTTGTACTTTAATTACTACAATTTCTTCTACATCAGATATAATTGGATGTATCAGTATGACCCAAATGAAATAGCATTGTTTGTGAAATCAGAGCGCGTCACATGATGGTGAGGTTGGCGTTAGAGAAAGGGAGGCTTTAAGTTTTAAACTGCATCTGACCTTTTCACCTGGAGATAAAACTAAGTACCTGAGATACACTCCAGTGTTTCACATATAATTATTGTGACTAATTAACAATGTTGAGCAGAGTCCTTGAGAAGCCAATAATCACTCTTCTAGTCTAGAAATTCCCTGCCTTTTATGGAACCCAGAGGATCATTATCATGTGTACAAGAGCCTATCACTGAATTCATTCTACACATTCACACAAAATTGTTCTCATTTTCTGTTCTTCCTCTTGAACAAGTTAAATTTTATATTTATAAAGTTTGTTCCTTCAACTCGTTCTTCACTACTTTTCAAATGATTTGTTCATTCCCTGGATTTTATGATTTTGTATTGTATTTTGTTATCAAGACATTACTAATTTTGTGCATTTATTTACAGAGCAATGTTGTTAGTAACTACTTTTAAACTTTCATTTTCACCTAATATATTAACATCAGTGTAGACCAGTAGCTGATGCATTTCCATTAAATTCCATTTTCTCATAATCTTCTTGGACATTCCTAATGGTGTTTTCTGAAGTGAAGGTGGACAATTCCATTTTCTCATGATCTTCTTGGACATTTTTAATGGTGTTTTCTGAAGTGAAGGTGGAAGCAATGGCAATTAAGCATGTACTTTTATTTAATTTATTAAATTGTTATTTTTCATAATTGTTCCAGTAACTATTTACTCTTTTACTTTTATATTTCTAAAAAAAATTATATCTCTAAGTTCAATTCTTTCTTTATTTTTTGAAATATCAGTATCTAACATTTATATTATTCAAGTACAACTAATATTACAGATAAAGCTGGCCACACACACTCCTTTCTCAGCATTTTGCGTGCTGATTGGTCTTGAGATCGTACACAGTGAGTCCCCACAAACCATTCTGTAGTCTTAATCATTTTCCTTTCAGTTGAAATTGATTGTGCTTAAGGCAGCATGAGTCTTTGTGATTGGATAATAATTTATGTCAGCATTTCTGTGGCTGTGAAAGCCAAACAGAAGATGCAGAAGAGGAAATGTTGTACGTGGTGAAAGCAGTGACTGATGAGAAAATGGCATCTGTTACACACAGTTTTATTAAGAAACAACAACATACAATTAGAACCTGATGATTGGTTGAATTGTTTAAGAATGGATGAAGATACTGAGCTTAACTTCTGTATAAAGTAACTCCACTAAATCTGAAAAAAGATGCAGTTAAGAGAGAAGTAGTTATGCCACACGAACTTCTCTGCGTTAGTCTCTGTTTCTTAGTGACAGGCAGGTGTTGTGAAGACTTGAAGTTTTCCACTGTAGTTTCTCTGCAGCCAGGAATAATTATCAGGAATATGCAAGTCTGTCTACATGGAGATGAGGGAGGAGTATTTGAAGGTAAGTTATATATTATAATTGTTTTTATTTGTCCATTCCCAAACAAAGCATTGTTATGTACAGCGCTATGAAAATACAGCAGAAAATTCCTTTGTGAAATTTTGTAATTTTAATAACTTTTTATAACTGCACAGGCCTCCCTGTGTAAAGAACTCTGCTATATTGGGATTATGGGTACATGTTTCTGTGTATGAAAGTGATTGCAATTGCCTTGAGGCACTTGGTTCAACAGAATTTTAAACAGATTTAAGGGCTCTTGTCTTGAAGTTTAATGTGTAACTTTGGTTTTTAGATTCAGCCATGTTGAATATTGTAGGATTTTCAACATTCAGCTGTTTTCAGGGTGAATGTGTAATGGGGTCTTTTATGAAGCCTTATGTAGCGCAGGCAGTAGGTGGCAAGTAGAATGTGAAGGATATAATTGGTGGAACAGAGGAGTGAGCTGCTAACCTTTCAGTAGTGAGCACATGTTTGAGGGAATGATGTGATGAAAATTGTTTCAGAGTATTTAAGGGCTATGTGGTGAAGGGAAGAGATTATAAAATAAGTTTTGGTGACCATGTGAATTTGGAAAGAGGAAGAAACTGCATTGTATGCCAGAACACTGGAAAAGCTACAGCGTTCGGCAAATATCATCACCATCATTGCATTTACTATTTAATATAACAAGTTAAGAATAAAGATAAAATGATGATAAAGTCTGTGTCATTAATAACACGTGCTTTCAATTCTAGTTTCCTTCAATGGAGAATGACTGGAGAAAATTGATGAAGAATTTGAATTAAATGACAGTTTATAAGTCATTTGATATTGGTAGTTTGAAAACCCATAAACCTCCAGGGAGTGGAGTTTTCATCTGGAATTATAAAAGTTCAAGAAGTTTGGTTTTAATGACCATTACAAATGCAAACTGAATTTCCTATCTGACATAAGAACCAGTGGTTACATTTTGGATGGAGGAGTAATTGAAAATAAAAAGTTCTGTGAGAAAATTCTGTAAGAACTATGTTTTCTTCCTCCCAGAAAAACAATAAGCAACACAAATGATCTTTACATGTTTGTCAGTAATGAAGCATTTTCACACCTGGACTTTTTGAAACCATGCATTCACACAGAAATGAATGAAGAACTTAAATGTATTTATCTGCTGTCTATCAAGAGCATGGAGAATAATTGGAAATGTGTTAGCATAATGCTGGATCAATGTAGAATTTATCATAATGAGATATGTTTCTGGACAACTTTCTGTGAAGGGATAATGCAGTCAACTCTGTTCTCCCTCTGACTTTTAACAAAGAGGACACTTCGTGAGTTCTAAACAGTTTGACTCATCAGATTCCTGTTATTTAATTCCATTGCAAAATCTGCATAACTGATACTATGGGATAGAAGCAAAGGAAGTAAGAAAAATACCCAAGTATTTTAATGAAGACGGTAAAGAACACTGAAGAAATAAAATGATCAATAAATCATTGCTGGTTTGTATTGTGCTGACTATAGTACATAGGACTTGTAATGATATTTCTTGTTTCTGTTTAATGGCACTGTACAAAAAGGCAACAAAAATATTCACAAATAATTGTATTATTTTTTATGTATTTTCAGAAAGACATACTTTCTGTTGGGCTGTCCTGGTCTTTTCAAAATAAAAGTTCTGTGTAGTACCACAAATTTTCTACGTATACATCTTTTGCCTTGCTTCCTGACTTAATTGGTTTATAATTTTTTTTAATTATTAATTATATTAATAATTAAATTAATAATTATTAATTATATTAATAATTAAACTAATAATATATTATTTATTATCATCTATTAAGTGATTCTTTTAGCAACTCTAAATTTTATTTCTGTCATTGTTGATTTGTTTTTAATTATAGCCTGCATGTTGTTTCTCTTGTAGTAATGTTTGGATTTTACTTTCTAAGGGCATGTATTTTCTTTGGTGAAAACTGAAGGCATATATTGTGACCCACACAGATGCTGGGACCACTTTTCTCTAAAAGGAAATCAAGCAGTGACAGATTGCTTTGATCTGATGCATTTGACAGTACATCATGATTGTATCCATGATTTTGTCTCATCTGTGTTTTATCTTACCTTCAGACTTAATAGTTTGTAAAATGATAAGCAGAAAGTAGTCTGTGTGTCCAGCATAAAACAAAGAGAAGATGAAGTTCCTTTATGGAATTTGTGAAGTGTGAAAAATTTGCTGTGATATGTAATGGTGTATAATACTTATATGTTTATTAGCTTGTTGGTTAGGTAGAAGTTCCCCTATGGAATTTGTGAAGTGTGAAAAATTTGCTGTGATATGTAATGGTGTATAATACTTATATGTTTATTAGCTTGTTGGTTAGGTCAATCTTAAAACCGCTGCTTGATATTCCAGCATCAGATCAGTTCAAATGTGACATGCCCATCATTTTGGTTTGCTGTGTCCTAATGGTGGGGCATAGAATGTGAAGGTTTCATTTTTTAAAAATCAGGCTAAAAATGTTACCAACATCTAAATCAAACTGTTATAGCCCATTGGCAACTGTATTCCCCACCTTTTTCAATACCTAGTAACTCTTTATTTTGTATTCATGGGTTTTGTATGGTTGTTTCCTTGAATAACATTAACAAGTTGATCTTTGTAATGGTCAAATATTGTTTTATTTGTGGTATGGACTGAATTCTTAAATATTATTAGGTGTGCTTCAGTTTCAAAGGGTTAAAGGAGATTCAGTGAAATCAAGTGCCAGTTTTTGCATATTTATGGTCTTTGGGGTCTGGCATCAAAAGCATTAGGAGATGATAAATAAGACATAATTACCCTTGGGCACTTACTTAAATTAAATTGTGCTGTTGGCTACTGACTAAATGGCTACTTTGCAGGAGCTGATTTTCTCACCATGCATGTGCTTGCTGTACTCAACTCCTAGTTAGTAGTTGTAAATCAGTTAAAAACAGGGCAAAGTATGTTTGCATGATCGTCTGTGTTAGTATCCGAGTGCTCTAGTGATGAACCGCGGCTTGCTACGATTTAATCATAGTATTACTTCAGCATCTTTCACTGTATTAAAAGTTATTATTCTGTGTGTGAATAAAAGAATATGGTACAAACATTAGGACAAATAATTGCTTACTGTTTATGGATGATGATGTAGTTTAAGACAGTAGGATGAATCTGCAAGTTGGAGGCTTGGATTACCTTGACATTTTTGGTGCCATTACTGTGGCTGAAGTAGGATGTTTCTTTGAAATCTGAGAATATTGTGAATTATGTTCATGTGACTATATTGAATCAGTAGATTTTATTGTACATTTTGGATTTGGTTGTATTAAAACAGGTTAATAGTAAGTCTGTTAAACTATTTTACAGACTAAATGAAAGTGGAGGAAATTTGCAAATATGTGTCCTCAGACATATGGAAAACTGTAGTTTACTTGAAGTTATGGTCCATGCATTAAGATATAAAGTATCATCTGTTATATGCCTGAGGGCTTTTGTAACTTGAAATTTGTCTTTCGTGACCCATAAGTTATTTTCCGTTGGTATTACACATGTTTTTAGTTGTAGCCAAAATCAGTAATTTTTAATTTTTTGTCAGTGGGTTATATTTGCTTATCTATAGGAGAATTGTTTTGAAATCCTCATGGCAGTATTTTATAGTGTTCAAATATATGAAAATATAACAATTACATTATTAGAGAGACTTCATATGTTTGGATATTACAAATTGTGTTAACCCTGCTTGCAAAGTCATCTAATGGTGGTTATTTCCCTATAACCTTGCATGAGAGGGACCACAAGGATAAGAAGTGTATGATCAGGAAGCAGAGTATGCAGTAAGGCTATTTTGCATGTGGTGTGGAATGTCTAGAATTTCCCGTTGTTCATATACTGTTGTCGATATGCATTTGAATAAAAAGTACCTTAAATGTTTGTATATTAGCCCAGGGTACTAGTTGCAGCTTGTCCTGATATGGGCTACACCTTGAACAAAAATTATTTTTAAGGTTAGTGTTCAGTAAAAAAAATTATATCATTATAAAGGAGTACTTGAATTTGGAAATATTCATTAATTGAATCAACACAGTTCTGATTATTACACATTTTAGGTGTGAAAACCATGTTTTAAGAAAGGCATCTAAAGGCACTTGTTAACAGTTTTTGTGCCAGTACTGGGATAAAATTCAAAAACAGGGTACTATATATCCCTGAAGTTTAATCAAACATTTATCATAATTTCAGTATTTTGAAACTTGCATTGTTTTGCTTGTCTTGACTGCAGTACAAGGAGAACTGTTTGTGAGTGTTCTGCATCCTGGTCATTGAGTGGTGACGCAGCTAGAGGACAGAGTGGGATGGCTTGTCCCACTTTTCATGTATGGCTTGTGCTTCTAGTCTCTAACTGTTACTAACAATGAACACTGGTTTTCCATTGCACATACTAATATTTGTATGTATACAAGTTTTTTGAGTGCCCAATAAACTTAGTTAAACTATGAATGACTTAATGATTGGTGTCAATTCAGAAACCCCAGGGTTCAACAACAAGCAAAGTATGGTTCGAAATGTGGCACTCACATCTTCTGCTGCGGTGTTTAACTAACTTTATTGGGCGGAAGATTAAAAGAGAGCAAGGAAAGAAGCATTTCAGGAATTACTTTCTTGGTGTAAACATATTTTGGATATGTGGACCATTCAGCTTCTTCCTAGACACTAGCATCACTTATTTCTACAACTGACAAGCACTATGTAACTCTTAATGCTTTTATTGTTGTTGCTACATAGTGCTTAATGTTGCTCTCTTTATTCTACTTCTTTTTTTAATTCTTGTTGCTTACATTTTGCTTCTGGCAGCTTTGTTTAATCATGATGAATGCTACATCGAGCCTGCTTATGTGCTGTTTGCCCTGCAATGTCCTTCCTTCCTCATACACAGTCTTAAAGAATCACATTTCCTGCTTCTTTGCATAAAATAAAGATACTTAGCTTTGGTGTCTCAGACATAACATTTTCTTTCAAAATTTTATGACAAGCAATTACAAAAATGCTTCCATGGCTTCATGTAATCTGTAAAATTTACTTAGAAACATTTGCAGGATATGAATATATCATTAATAGGAAAGAATGGTTGAAGGAATATCTTTGGATAAGGCATGTGGCAAAACATAACCCTTGTCAGTGGATGACTCCTTTAATCTTGTGAATGACCTATTGCTGCAGAGATACTGATATATTGTTATGTCTTACAGAGTAGTCTGTACATTCGTAAAATTGTGCTTGCACTTTGAAGTTTTGATTTAAATATGGTACAACAGTTTTATTATGTTTTGCCACTTGATGTGATCCTATAGGTACTATTTTATGGAATTTTAATTGTAATTTATTATTGCAGTGCTAAAAAAAAATATGTTCTTAATCTCATTTAGCCGTCATCAGTGCACAGTACTATATTATTATAATGGCTGAATGAACCAGAAAGTGTATCCAGTTTTGTGATGGTGTAGGTTCTTGGTTATGATAAATCATATTAATTTCTTCTGAGTGTCATATCATGCCATATAATATGTTAACATCCAAGATTTATTGATTAAGAGAAAGCATGTGAAAATGCACAAAACATTTCCTCAAGAATTTTTTAAAAATATGTAGAGGCTTTGGAAGTTCTGGAAGTGAATTATTTAGAATGTACACTACTGTTGAGAATCATATCAGCATACAAACACTAAAATGAAGTGGAATGTGAAAGAAGTACTCCAAAATAAATGGAAAGGTATGTACTTGTTCTTCATAAACATATCACTGGAGGGGAGGTCAAGGATTTCAAATATCTTCCTTCATTTGTAATACAAATATAACTATGAAGGAGATTCATAAAGTAAGGGAAAAATTGGAATGGTGTCATTATGTGATTGGCAACAATGTTGGGTCCTGGTCATGCTGTAGCTTAAGGTTAGATTCTGATATGCTTTAAGTGTGGTTCAATTATAGTCAATTTGAGCCAAGTGAGCATGGAATAAAGGTAACTGCTCCAGTGGTGGTTTTTACCAAGGATAAGCAACATGCAATAAGCACTGTTTTGATTTCTGATTAAATGAAACTGGCAGAGATCCATCAACAGTTGGTTGCCACATATAGACAAAACTGTTTTGCCACAATGAAGTGTGTACAGTGGCTTGAAATGTTTAAAAGCAGCTTAACCAATGTTGTTGATGCAGACAGGTAAGGGTTCCGGCCCACATCCACATATGAACAAAACATGGAGTTTGCTCAAGCATTGATCCTTAGAAACTGTATGGTAATTATTGCAGAAAGTTATGTAAGATTGAGAATTAATGTTGCTTGTCCCTGATGTAAACCTGTAGTGTTCCACCCATCTTTATACCACACTCATTTGGCACAAATGGACTACAGCTGAACCACACTTACAGCATGCCACTGTCTGACCTTGAGATGCAGTATGACCAGGCCTCAGAAGTGTTTTTTGCCCTTAATATACTTTAATGTAAGAGATAGAGGTGGAAGATATGGGAGGAATTCTTTTACAGTAAACTCTTGATTATCCAGGCTAATGAAGGGGAGAAGATGCATAAATTGTTGAAAAAAACAGTTAATTAAAGATATTTTGTTTGGTGCATTCACAAAAGTCACAAATTACATTTATTTGTTTAGATTGAACTAACTTTTATAAAAAAATTCTCAAACCTTGCTGGTGGCAAAACTTAGCCAGTAGTTTTACAGACTAAGTTAATGATCTAAATAATATGTTATTAGGTAAAACAATAGTTGTTATCATATTTGAAGAAAAAAATTGTAAAAATTCGTGTATTAACTTCAACATCTGCAAGTTGGATGTGCAGAAATTTGACTGGAACTGAGTCTTTTTATAAGGTACTGAAATAATAGAAGTGCATACCTGAAGACCTTCCTTTAGTTTAGATATAAGGAGATATTAAGATGTGAATTGTGATCTTCTGGGTTGCAAGATTATGTAGTTTTGTAGGTAGTTACCAGTGTTTCAGTGGAATATATAATTTTCATCGTCAGGGTTGGAGGCATTATGTTCCTTCAAAATGTTGTAACTGTGTTGGTACCACAGCCCGGATTACAGTCCACATTTTTACTGCTGTGAAAATCCCAGATTTTAAAAGCTATTATGATAGGTTATAATGATTTTACATTTGGGCTTAAAATAATACAAATTTATTATTACTTGAAGTATGTGATGAGCCTTTTGGTAACGATTAATAACACTTCATGTTTCAACTCAAGAACTCTGCCTAGCTGGCAAGACAAATCTTGCTTGGGATTCAGCTAGAGCCTGTTGCAACTTTTGTTTTGTAAATTCACAATACGAACTAATCAACTGGCACTGTCATCTGTCAATGTTTCCATTTGACATGGACATATCTTGTACAATGCTTGGGTAAAGAAGCAGTACATGAAAAAGTTTGCTACTTATAATTTATTATTTATCTTGGACCATCCTGTTTTGTTTGAAAACTTAGTCTTTATTTTGCTTTGAATATCTATGAGTGTTATAATAGTGAATATTTTCTGAGATATGATAACTATAATACATAGAACAGGCCCACATGAAAGTACAGATAAATTGGAAACAACTGAATTTGAAAGTTGAGTTCAGCAATTTTCAGCTTATGTCATCAGCTATATTTATTGCTTATACAAAAAGGGGCCAGATGTAGCAACATTTAAGGTTTTTAGAAGATAGCTGTCTTCTGCGTTGTTGTGCTGTGTAATGTGGTAGAAGTTTACCAGTGTTTCACAGGTCCCTGCTGCCTCCATGATCACTCTGAAATGCTGGTAAACTTCTACCAGACTATATGGCGCAAGAATCCAGAAGACAGACATCTTTATACTCCCTGAAATTAAAACCTCAAATCCTATATAAGGTTTTGTCAAATTTTACCATAATCCTCAAATCCTATTTAAGGTTTTGTCAAATTTTACCATAATCTCAGGATTTTACTTAATATCTTGAGTAAATTCTATACCTATATAATTTTGCACATGGCTGAGTCTCATATTTTACACCATCCACATCATAGTATTATTATCACAATATTTTTAGCTGTGACAATGTTCTTTGCTCATCAGTGGGATATTGAGACATTTTATTTTTATGTGTGGAGCTGTAAAAAAATTCTTTCACTCATTAATATGCCTATGACAAATTTTTGCTTCAAAATTGCTGATTTGATACATCTGTGTATGGTTTTACTCTTTTGTTTTGGAATTTTTAGGCACAACCAATAGCAACAGAGCTGACAGCAAAGTTGTTGGGAAACCGAGTGGCTGTATCACCTATAGTAACGGTCGAGCCCCGAAGACGCAAGTTCCACAAACCCATCACCTTAACGATACCTGTACCTCAGGCTGCCAACAAGGGTATGATCAACCAATATTCAGGAGATGCCCCCACGTTAAGACTCCTCTGCAGCATCACAGGTGAGTGTACTGTCAGCTGTGGGAAGAAAGAGGCATGGTGGGAACATGTTCTAGCAGCAGCTAGTGGTGTTTCCTGCCACATAATCTTGGGATAGTAGAGGCTAAACTGAAGGACTATTTGTCTTTGTATTATCTTAAGTGGTAGATGTAGTGGCATGTATTTATGTCAAGAATTGTTTAGCAACATTGGGGCTTATAAGTAAAGCTGCTGTTTTGGGTGTTTTCTTTTTAATTTTGATTTTCCATATATATTTTATGAGCCATGATATCTCAGTATGTAATATGAATAGCTTTGAACTGTATGTTAGGATTTTTCTGCTATTTATTGCATCCAAAATACCTCTGAGATGTACTCAGCCTCCTGTCCATGGTGTATATTGAGTCCCCTTATCTGGTGATAAAATTTATCAACGTGTGAGCTGGCTGCTCGCTCACTCTCTCTAGTGTCAATGTAGCTCATGCTTCTGTATGTCTTTATAGTGCAGTACTTAGATTCAAGGATAATTTCATTTATTTTACCTTCTGAGTTCTTCCTAAGAGAGGTGAAATGGAAAGGAATCAAAGAAAATTTCATAATGAGGATGATAATAATAAGATTCATCTCAAAGAAACAAGTTGTGAAGACATGAACTAGATATAGTGGATCAGGTTAAGGGTTTTTGGTGAGCTTGTCAAGTCTTCAAGTTCCATGACATCAAAGTATTTCTTGATTCATTTTGCTGCTTAAAGAATATTCTGTATTACGACATTAATTACATGTTGCAATTTAAAACAGACAGAAACATATGGTGATATAATTATCAAAGGATAGGATATTGGCCTTTAGAAGTAAAGTCCTGAAGATTGGTGTTCACATTTCTATCCACGTGTCTTGTGAGATGTGTTAATTGTTCACATCTTGCTGCCAGCTAATGTAATATGCTCTGAAAATTAAAATGTACAGTATGCTATAGTTTTGTTGAATAAATATTTATGGTAAAGAGGGGAAAAATTAAATTAGTTCTAAGTTGATGCTGACATTTGTATATAAAACGGTTTGTCTCACTAACAAATTAGGGTTACCTCTGAGCATCTCTTCCATTTGTTAGGTTCATGAGTTTTATTATTTTTGGGATTAATTTGACTGTTACGGATGTGTCGCAGTTTTAGTTTATATTCTGAAATATTCAGATGCACTGTATACTGAGGTATTATTTTGTTCTAATCTCAGTCCTTTCAAAGCAAAGTTTCATGTGTAATGCATTGTATTTATACATATTTCTCTTCATTTAAATCTGCATTGTCAGAATTTTTAACATGATTTTTCCAATTTTCCAATGAAAGATCATTAATGAACACCATTATATTTTGTACTGAACACTGTAGTGTTCTTAAGTATAACTTTTGTGAAGTTTTTCATGGTTTTATTCAGAGCCTATGCAAATTCTGGGAGAGTATATTAGGTCTGGAGACCTTTTTAATCCATATAATTCATTCCTCATGGAATATATATTATGAAAATGATAAAACATCATTAAATAAATCAGGAACACAAATGTTCCATCATGCTTATGACACAGCTGTAGGTATGGTAAGTGGTAATCTAGAAGTAAAGGTTGATTTGTATGTTGGTAATATTGCAAATGTTATAGTACATCACCAAAGAAATTAGCTCAAGCAATAATGCATGCAACTTGTATTACAGAGGTGCTCAGCTATGCTGACATAGTTTCAGTGGATTTTCTCAGTCCCTCCATACAATGCTGAGATAGTACCTTTAAATAAGACAGGACTGGTCCCTTTCTAGTTTCTTCTAGATCAATTATTTAACCATAAATCTCTTTTGACATTATTATTGCAGTTGATACAGTACCATTAAAAAATAATTAATTAACCAACCCGCAGTACAAATTCATCTAGTCCTTCAGTACTTATATACCTCAAAACATTTAAACCGAAATTAATTATATTTTAGGAATAGCACGTGGTACTGAGTGTGAAAATCATTCAAGCACATGGAGTCACAAGTTTATGTTGTTCCTTAGAGAATCTGCCTCTTTAAGCCCATTATGGTATTTGCTATGCCTGAGATTATGTGAATTGAGAGCTGCACCATGGAACAAAGGGATATAAGTGAGAACACAGAAATTGTATTTCAGCCACTGTAAAAATTACATTAAAATAACAAGATACGTTGGCACAAGTGCTATACTCTCCTTCCAACATGATGATGTGTGCACCACGTCCATGTTGCCAGTTGGAATAATAATGCAATAGTTGTTGATGAACAACTATCTTCCATTTGTGCTGGCCATTGGAGGGAGACTATTGCACAGCAAGTGTCAAGACTCGTCTGTTAGGTGTAAAGTTACTTTGCTTGTGCTGTTCTTGCTTTGCTGTTCTTTGTAATAACAAAGAGATTGTGTTGTGTGTCTATGTACTTCTTTATGCCTCACTTCTGTCCTTTCGCTTCTCTGGTGAGGAGCACATGTTGAAGGGAAGCCAATATGCCGTGTAGATCAGTTGAATGTTGTGTGTTGGGGGCACTGCTAGGTTAATTATTGATTGTCACTAAGATCTGAAATTAGAGCAAAATATCCAGCATTGCTTGCTGTCTCTTTACATTTTGAATTGACAGTTTGAATAGAATATCAGTTTGGCTTGCATCTCAGTGTGACAGTTACGCCTTGCTGGATACTCTACACAGTGCTGTGTTTCTATTTGTAGACATCCATAAGGGATTTGAGTGCAGTTTTGTAGTTGTGCTAAATTGGGTTTCATAAGTTTCCTTACTGCCCTTTGTGATTTTTAAAAGAAATTCTATTACTTTGATAGATCTGTTAGTTTTATTCTTTTGAGAAAAATTAGATGTTGTCTTTACAAGTGTTTTTGTGCAGTAATTCTATATAACTTTCAGGGGTTGGCAACCTAGCTTATGTATGTAGTGTACTCACCCTACAATAATGAGTTTTAACAAGTAACTGTCTAGTTGAAGTAACTAATGGACTGTGATTGGGATGGTGTTGTGTTCACAATGAGAGCTTCAGCATGGCTCAGATCATTAATAACATGCCTCCTTGTGCATGTTTGGATACATAACGCCATTGCAACTCAGCTGCATTACATAGTTGTGTAGTATGGTGTTCCAGGGGGACACACGTGCATGTGTTCTCCTTATTGATACTGGCTCATGTAGCTAGTTGTAAGAATCCTCAGTAGCATTTGTTTTTATAGCAGTTCTGTTATTGCCAGCTTTTCATATTCCATACAACATTTTGTTTAGAGTACTGTAACATGTGCAGGTTACCAGCCACTATCATAGGGTAAGAAGATCACAGTAGAAAAAGTTAGCATATCAGAGATTATGAAGTTTCTGTCCATTACATTACCTTCTTCTAGCTGTTAAAAATGTGAAGTTATTCTGAGTATTAATCTATCAAAGGACTGTTCTTTGCATTCATTGTTTTTAATAAAATGAAATTAGATTAAAGTATCAGATGGATTTATGTCCACTAAAAGTGAACAGTTAGTGTTTCTAGAGGGAAATGTGGTGTTGTGTCATATGGGGATAGTGCCAAAGCTTTCTAAGCACACTTAAGGGTTGCCGGCCCCTGGCTGTGTCGACTGTGTTGTAACTAATTTGCTCCCTCACTTTGCTGCATTGCTGCACGCATGGCAGGGGTGTTTCGGAAAAGATCACTTAAAGGTAATGGGCAACACTGTCTGTTGTTTTATATATAATTATTTATATATTCCTTTCTGTCTTGAATTATATATATATTTTTAACAAAAAATCACCAATTATTAAAATGGTTAACACCACACACTTTTCTTAGATTTGCTGCATATACTTCTGTATTTTTCTCCAATATTTTTGGTCTCTCAGAGTTGTTAAAACTGTAATCAGAAACTGGAGCTTATTTGTAGAGGAGCATTGCTAGATTTTCCAAATTTTTATAGGATGACGTACTATACAGCACCTTCTGCTTACCTTGTTTTTTCAGGTTGCACAATTTTTTCAGAACTGCTTCACTAATGTGCACCTCATGTGTACACTAAATGTTCACTACAAGCTGGGTGTTGAGTAATATGCAGGGATTGAAGAAATGTGGCTTGACTGTGTAGCATTTCAAAATTAAACCAAGTGACAAACAAGATGCATTGTGTTTTAGTTGGGATTTGATAATTGGCATTGAGAAGGTTTCCTCCACCGTCCTACTGTACAGTTCAGTTCGCACCACTGGATGTCCTCACACCGCATGGCTCCCTCCAGCGATCAGTCTTAACAACTTGGAGGGATTGGATAGACACCACAACAAAGTCAAACTAAGGAAAAAGAAATATGTACATAGGGAATTATTATAGATTCCTACTAATCTGAAACAAAATTTTAAGATATATTAGTTGCCCGACAAGGGTCTTTTCTGAAACCGTTGCTGCTTCCTTTCTCATGTTTGTTTTGCATAGGAGTGTATCCCCTAATTTGCTTGTTTTTTCTATGTCTTGGCTTCTTATCACAAGGTATGTAGTACTATTGGTTGTTGCTTGTCTGTGTGGCATGGTTTCTCTATAATTATTATAGCTGTTAAACCAGGACTTCTGTTGTCATTTCATGATCCAACACTTGATTTTACAGTAAGTATTGTATGTTTGTGTTAGGCTTTTAAACAAAGGTGCAAGAAATGCATTTGTTACTTCCATGCACATATGAATGTCTAGTTGTGCACAACTTTCAGCTCCCAGAAAGCAAATATAGAGTCGTAGAGGTGTCTGGAGATACTTTGATTTCCTATCATGCGTTATGAAAGTTCACATGCTTACAAAGGAGAATGTTCGGTATTATATATATTTGGCAGATACGTAACCTAAACTCTGTTCAAGACCATTATCATCACTGAGGTCTTCACAGTCTTCCTTAGTCTGCACCAATACAAAGCTATTTTCTCTCTTCTGTCAAATTGCTGGGTTAATCTGGACTTGAAATAGGCATATCACAGATACACATCAACACACCACCTGATTAGTTCCAGAGTACTTCTTTTTAATGACACTTTCCAGTCTCTTAAATATCATAAAAAATACTTCTAAAATGATACATGTAGACTTCCTTACGTGAACTGTAATACATTTTTATAACATGCCTGTCATTTCCTTGGGCACTTTTACTGATCTGTGGCAACTACATGAGTTCTAAACTGGAATATATACCTAGTTCTGAAAACCCATTTGGAACCTTGTGGTGTCTTTTTTCATGTTTGGTGTACCAAACAGTTGTTTCAAGCAGCAGTTGTTGAGTTAACATATACCCAGCATTGTGGATGATTCACATTACACATGCTTAGCATTTTTCGTCATTGCTTATATACCTGAAGTATATTTGAGTGATATTACAGTTGAGTCTTGGCACGAGCATTGAGTATTATTATTGAGGCTATTTCAGCCAAATGTTAAAATAGCATCTTGAAGTATTCCACAATCACTGTAACCTCATTCAGAACTAAATAATTTCTGTAGTTGATTCAGTGTCATATGGACCAGCCACACTTGATGTTGATAAAGCTGTAGTATGTTGCTCCATGATAAGGGATAGGTAGCAAAGAAGATTGTTCAAAGATGATATTCAATTTATTACTCTGCAGTAACCAGGGTGATTCTGATGACTTTAGCTTCTACAGAAGTTAAAGTCTGAAACAGTTGTGATGTCTTAGTGTCCATTCAGAATTATATTGTGTTTACAAGTATTAAGTGTATGTATTTTGTATCATATCCATTGTGACCTCTGGATGTATAGTTTCTCTGAGGGCCCAGTGAATGTACCAGAAACATCAGTGAGCATTATGTGTGCAAAAGCACAGAGTCCAATGAGTACCCAGAGCAAAAATTCCCATTTTTATATCCTGATTGAGACACCTAAAATACAATATATTAGGAAGGATGGTGTGCTGAGTAAACATTTGTTAAACGTAAATATTTATGTTAACATAAATATAAGATTATTTGGCTATTTCATGATACTTTGTCAACTTCTGAAGTTAGGCAGTATCAAATAAGAATTCAAATGATTATGATTAATAAGAATGTGAGTAAAAGTACGAGAAGGAACGGAATGAAACAGAATTTCATTCAGATATCTCCCACATGTCACCACTGTCTCGGTTCTCTTGGGATATATATAATATGTTCGGTGAGACTGTACTTATTGTAATTGGTTTATTATTTGATTTAAAAGTTGGTTTAATTCTGGTGGATATTTAGATGTGTCAACACAGCATTGAATGACACCAGTAACAAACTAAAAAGAATTATAATTTAATAAAATCCTCTCGGGCTATCAGCTGCGTCAATTGGTTAAAACATGAAGAGAAGGGTACCCTGAGGACGAGGACAGAGATGGACCTCGAAACATTGGTCTCTTCATGTTTTACCCGCTTGACGCAGCTGATAGCCCGAGAGGAATTTATTGTACACTCACCGTGAAAGCTGTAGATCATAAATTATAATTTATTTCTTATTCATCATATGTAATGGTTATACTGGTGTGGCAAAGTCATCTGAGTTAAACATTTTCCCTGATTTCAGAAGAAATTATTGCATGTTTCTATTCCCAAATGTAGATTTTTGGGAACAGGGTGCACTATGGGAAGTTATTTAGGACAGGAGATCTATAAGTGGCATTGGTATTTAAGTGAATTGACCTGTGTACCAGAGCCTTACGAATATTTTTAATGATTCAGTGGACTCTGTGGACATACTAACTGGATGTGAACAGGTTCTGATTTCTAATGGGGCACTGAGAATGTATATTATGATTGTCAAGTCCAGAATAATTGCTTGATATTCATAGTGCCTATGCCTCTGATATAACGCTGATCTAGTGCTAAGGTTCAGAGCTTTACCCCCACACCTTTATCATGTCTTCATTACATGATGATGAAGCACAGAGATAACCATCTTAGTCCTTACCTTACTGATTCCTCTGAGTATCCACGTGAATAATCATATGTATACAAAATCATAGAATAATATTGTGAATATCCATAGTAACTCCTTGAGTATAAGGATGACATAGAGCCTACTGGTCTTCCACAAACTTTAATAAAAGTCACCATAACTTAAAACCATTTATCTACCAATAATTAGAAACAGACTAAATAATGGAACTTATTTACACATTTTTAAGCTTCTCATACAGTATGCATTTCTGCAGTACTACTGACATGTGAAGTACCTGTTTCTACATCACATATATTTTACTGACTAACTAGATGGCTTACAGAACCCAAAGATTTATCACAAAATTAACCAAAGCCCTCCACTGGACCCTGTCCTGGGCCAACAAAATCCAGTCTCCTTCAGCTCCTATCTCCCATAGATCCCGCCTGAGATTATCCTCCCATCTACGTCTAGGTTTCCCCAGCGGTCTCTTCCCCTCAGGCTTCTCAACCAATACCCGGTGCACACCTCTTGTCCCATCCATACGCGTTACATGCCCCGCCAATCTCATTCTTCTTGACTTAATCACCTTGACAATACTGGGGGAGGAGTACAGATTTTCAAGGTCATCATTATGCAGTTCTCTCCATACCCCATCGTCTTCTCATCTAGGCCCAAATATATTTGACTATTTTTAATTTTTCTTTCTGACCTAAAGAACTAAGGATAAATAAGAAAATATTACTTATAAGTTTGCTCCAGTCATTATAGGTTTAAATTTTACTTTTGTGACAAAAATAGTTTATATTTTAACATAATTGACCTCATATTCCCAATACTTACCTGAAATAATTAAATATCTTTTATGATGTTGGCTAAAGTAGTTGTATTTGCAAAAACGGCTTCCTATGAGCCTCATGGTGGCTGTTGAGCTGAAACATGCCACTTGCTAAGTAACCTGTTTTCTTATTTAACTCTTTAATGCAGCTACTATTTAAGCAACAAAAACTACTTTGTTGAGTGTGAAATGGATTAATATTCTTATGAGTTTCCTATACATTTCACTGCAAGATGCTGAAATATGTAATCATTCTGTCATTTCCTCTCAATACCAATTTTTATCCAGTCAATAAGACCATTATTTCTACTTCATACTCCTTTGTTATACACTGATAAATGAAGGAATATTGAAAACATGAGTCCCTTTGTGTCCGTGGCAAGTACTCGTCTATCTCATTGATGGTTGTTTTTTATTTTATAACATATGATCCTTATTAAGCTGAAAACAGCTTTGAAATTACAAGTAAGTGATTTTGTTGTTCTGATGGCAGTTATTTACAAAACACATTACATTACAACAATTTTTAAGTATGCTGGTAATGCTGAGCAAGTATTTTTTATTGTAAGTTAAAACCAGTTTCCAAATTAATTTAAAATGATTTTACAAATACATGACAGCCCAAACTTATATAATACACATTGAAAATTTTAAACTAAAAGCACATTATGAAGGGTTTAAGTGGGGAGGGAAGGGTTTTTGGTATTGGGGGCTTAACATTTGAATTATGACATAATGTGTAAAAGCTACAAATTAAATCATGTACATTCGTGTGTTTAGGTGCTGTATGGCATTGGAGGGTTCTCTTAGATGATGTTCACTGTGCACACAGTTTCATTGAGTACAGTTAAAGTGCATGTAATTTTACTAGTTGTATGTTGACTGTCAGCAGTACAATGCAACTTTCTGACCTCTGAGCGGAATTAGTTACCACCTACATGTTGAAATTAAATAGTTCTGAGCAAATAAATGTTACATGAGGGTTACATGTATGCAGGAAAAGAAAGTATATATCATCAGAAAGTCCAGACAGAATTCTTCAATCCAAAGTGCAAAATATAGGTATTCAGAGCAACATTTTATGCTCAATGTGCATGCTCTTTTAAGTGATTATGTTGTGCCTAAGTGTTGAATGCTGTGAGCTTATGTTATGCTCCAGTTCTGCAGAAGTGTCATAGCCCTGTATATATATTTATATATTCAGAGTGATTTTCTGTGTGTTTTGTTGTAAATTGTTAAACTCACTTGAATAATTTGTAATGGCTTTCTAATATCAATGTTAGATTGACTGACTGTTAAAGGAATGAGTTTTACCCCTTATTGCCAATTATCAAAAATATATGACATTATTTTGTTGTAAATTTCTCTTGAAATTTATCTTAGTTTGTACTGTCATCAGTGATAATGTCTGCAGAAGTAGCTTCATAATCTAAAGGCTAGTACAAAATGTGGGTTGTTTTCTTAAACTTTAACGTGTGACAAACACAGAGTTTAACTTCAATTGTTATTGTTTTCCTAAGTTTTTGAGACACAGTGTGATGTTGAATTTATTTTTTGAATGGTATACTTGAAATAGTTAAGCATTCATTGCACTGAAACTAGGCAAAGTTCATGAAATTGAGGTGTTGTACGTAATTTACAATTACAAATATAATCCTGCAGGGTAATTCAGTAGTTTCATGTTAGCATCAACATTATTTTCTGAAATAGGTTATCTGTGGATCTTTACACCCTGCAGCAGTGGCCTATGTGTGATATTAATCTGAGAATGGCCAGTGTGGACAGTTAACAGGAGTGCATGTATTGAAGTATAAATTAACCGCTTCCATTTAAGATAAATTATATAAGTATAGTATCACCAGCATAGGGTATGATAGAACTTCTAGCTCCTCAGATCACTTATAATTTTATCCCTAATGATATACCATATGAAAAATCTGGATCTAACGCATCCCTGTGAGCCACCTGTCCCCCAACCAAATCTTATAGATGTTATTCCTGACACAAATACTCCAAACTTACCTAACATGAACAAATAATAGGAAGTGCTGCTGGGAACTTAAGGAATTTCTGCATTGTGCAGATACAGGTAGGACTCGTTTTACACCGGGTTTAGGTTCCTTAGAATTCGGGCGTAAAATGAAGCGGCGTTAATTGAAACAAAAATATAATGGGAACATATGTAAATACATTAGATTCCGTTCCAAGATTTTAAGTAATCAACACAAAGTTCTTGAAAAATGTTTTATTTTATGAAATTTACATATTGAAAATTGTGTAATGTTTAAGAAAAAGAAAGAAAATTTATTGTTTTAAAAATGATAGAATAATGTCTGTTTGGTCTTCTTATTTTCTGATAGAACTGTATAAATTCCTCTCTTAACGGTTGAGCTCCGCTCCCAGTTGGGGTCGTTGCTACAGAAGATCTCACATCCCTTATTAATAAGAGCAGTAGCCTCTTGTAATGATTTCACTGTCAGAGTCCTAACCGGCATTGCAGAGTCAGCTTCGCTTTCCTCTGTGTCTTCTTTGGACAGTTGTTCAGCTAGCTCTTCTAAATCTTCCATTGAAAGCTCTTCGCCATGACTCTCAAGGAGCTCATTTATGTTTGTTTTAAAAATGATAGAATAATGTCTGTTTGGTCTTCTTATTTTCTGATAGAACTGTATAAATTCCTCTCTTAACGGTTGGTTGAGCTCCACTCCCAGTTAGGATCGTTCTACAGAAGATAACTTTTATAATCCATTTTTTGTTTAATTATTTAATTTTTAGGCCGTAGTTTATCATTTAGTATTATAGTTTTGTTACAATGTAAGTTTTAATGATTTCACTGTCAGAGTCCTAACCGGCATTGCAGAGTCAGCTTCACTTTCCTCTGTTTCTTCTTTGGATAGTTGTTCAGCTAACTCTTCTAAATCTTCCGTTGATAGTTCCGTGGTTAATGTAATTTACTTTTTCTCGTCGAATTTTATATTCCATTTTTTGATTAATTATCTAAATTTTAGGCCATAGTTTATCATTTAATATTATAGTTTTATTACAATGTCAGGACCATTTGTGTCTAGGAAGTCGGGCAGAGATGATCCGAGAGAGGCGCAAAAGTGAAGCCGGTGTAAATTGAAGTGGTGTAAACCGAGTCCTACCTGTACTTCTTTTCATTACCCTGGACGTGGTTTAGTAGTTGTGATTGTTGGCGAGTAGGATGTTAATGTCTTGTATACATATCCAGGAAGTCTAGTAATGGTTTCATTGCTACAGGTTGTGTTGTGGTCATTATAGTAGACACCACATTGCTGAAAAGACTAGATTTACATCTATTTTAAATGAAAGCAGATGCACAAATAACGTGGAAATGCAGTATAAACAAAGCAAAATGTAGTAAATGGGTATTAAGAAATTATGAAGTATAACATGTGGTGTTATGCTGTGATCAGTTTTTTTTTAATATTACTTCAAAATAATGAGTTCGATGTGAATTTTAGCCTGTCCCTTCTGTTGTGTCAGCAAACCAACAGGCTTGGTTCTTATTAATCTAACTGGAAATTTGGCTGTCAACTCTTTGACATGCTGATCTTTGTAACTCAAGTTTGTAGAATGTTATGACACTGATAATATTTATTTTGCTGTGGTAGTGGTTTCTATAATGTGAAACCATAGAAGATATGTAGTATGTTTTAGTGCATTTGTTGAAAGAAATTTAAATGTGAATATTTTGTGATAGTATTATTTTAGGGCAAATTCATACAAAAATAAGTGTTGCTATCCTATTTGTTTTATGTGATTGCAAATTTCAGGTATTTCCCTTTTGTTTTGGAATGGCAATGATTTATAAGATATAAAGTTTTACTGCATAGTAATGGGCATGTTGAAGGAGTGGGTCTGGAAGGGGTGAAAGGACATGTATGTGAGACAGTCAGTCTTGTTAAAAATAATAGGGTATAATTTTCGATTTCGTTTTTGCGTATTATGTTTTCAAAGAAGAGATTCGTGTCATTTTGACATTTCTGGATGATCACTTGGAAAATAAATCTTTTATGATGTGCTTTTAAAACAAATTGAGCACAGAGTTAAGGAAGTGTAATGTGAAATTCAGTATACTGTAGGTCTATCCATATATTTGGAAGAATTTCATTATATAGTTGTACAGTTTCTATTGAATTTTGAATAATTTTTTACTTCTGTATGCAATATTAAAATTGATACAATGTTTGGATCATGTTGAAAGTCCATCCACTCACAGAACATTTCTAGAATGAAATGACATTAGTTATGCCACTCTTATGTGTCAAAATTGTTTTAAATTTACAATTTTTGTAATGGTTATAGACATTCTAACCTAGAAAATTTCCCAACTGTGCTAACTTTCTATGTTTTGAGGTAAAACACCACAAAAACTGGAGCTCTGATGACATAGTGATCATAGATTTCTTATGGCAGTTGGCTGAATATCAAGGATCAAATGTTATAATGTTATATTTATTTAGAAGGAGATCGGTAATACATAATTTCACAGTGTTATGCAAAGTGTTGTGATTATTTGTAGCCATGGTAAGCATTCATTATTTTTCTTATATTGTCTAATAGCCATACAAACCTCTTATATGTTTTTAGGTTTCTTTTCCTCAATTTCTCGAAGTAGTTTTAAATTTATCTCAGCCATATCACATGTTGGCTTCATGTCCTTTGTCTTGTTTGGGGCATTGGCTGCTCTGATTGAGGATTTTGTGATTATTCCCAATCGCTGTGTCAGTACATTGAAATATGTTACAGTTGTTTAATTTTTATTCTTCTTCAGTTTATCATTCATGAACATCACCTTATCTAATGAAATACTAAATCACCTCTGTGATACATTCCTGTTTATAATATCCACTAGTATAGATTCCCTGCATAATGAAGTTGTGATACATGTCAGAACTCAGAATATAACTTCAAGTACTGTACCAATATATTAACGATCCAAATGTTGTACTCATATCTTCCAAAATGATTAATTTTCTTATGTGGCAGGCTAAATGTAGATTTTTGCAAGGCTGTGTTGTTGTTTTGCATTCTACAAAAATTGGCCTTCATAGGTGCATACAGATATCTTCAGAAGATCCTTTGTTGCACAAAACTTCAGGATATGACATTCACTGGTGCTAGTATAATGCCCACCTCACAACCATCATGTTGGTATTACTGAAGACAGAGAGCTATAAATTATGAAGGTGAAATAACCTCGAATACATAATGTGTATAGTAAGATCATGAAAATCTACTATTGGTTCAAAAGTCAAGGGAGGACTCACACTTGTACAAATGGTTAAACAGACACATAGATGTGATGAAAGGAAAGTAAGCTGAACTGGGCATAAAGGAGCATCTGCAAGTAGACAGCATGGAACATTTTATGAAAACCAGAGACAAACTATTTTTATTATTGGTCAATTAATGTGTTTAGGATAATAACTGCTATTTTTACATGTGAGCATCTGCTTAAAAAAAGCATTAAAATAACTAATTCTGTGGAACAGAGTCCTTCTTCAGAAGCTGATAGTCACTCAGCTAGTGAAGAAATTCACTTTCTTCTGTGGAATCTGAAGGTTCATTACCATGTTCAAAAGAGCCCACCACTGGTCCCTATCTGGGCCAAATAAATACACTCCACTCTCTCCCACCGTTTTTCTAAGAATCATTGTGTTATCTTCCTATCTATGTCTAGGTGTTTTAGGCAGCCTCTTCTGTTTAGATTTTGCAATCAAAATTTTGTACACATTTCTTATCCCCCCCAAGTGCACTACATGCCCCCACTAATCTCTCCTCTCATACCCCTTGATTTTATAATCCTAATTATATTTGGTGAAGAGTACAAATTATAAGGCCCCTCATTATGCATTTTTCTCCAGTGTCATATTAAAATTTCAACTAATGTCATATACAACATGGCTATACCATTGTGACTTGGTCATGTATATCTCATTTGTGAAAATAGTTTGATGAAAATTACATTGGAATTAATGTTGAAAAGGATTAAAAGAATGTATCTTACTACCCCTTATGTATCATATTTATCATACAGCCATCATATTAGATGTTATGTTACAATATTTTATTGATTATTTTGCCATCTCAGACTGATTAATTATTTTATTCAGCACTCTGTGCAATAAACCACAAACAGTCAGAACTGGAAAATAAAATTCCTAATTTATATGTGGATATTGGAATCACCATTGAAAAATAAATTGAGAGTTTCCAAAAGACTTGAAGAATTACATTATGTTTTACGGTTGAGTGGATCAACGATGTAATAAAAATGTAGACCTACATGTTTGCTGTCATGAACGGAAAGCCAAAATTGATGCTGCTGCAGGCATATCCAAATCTTTAAACTATTTGTAACTTTGAAAGCAGAGAACTTTTAAACAGTTTGAATCAAAATATATCTGCTATTATAACAGCGCTTTTGCATTTGGTTTGGGCGGATGTATATTTATGTTGATGGAACTGCTGTGTCTTTTAAATGTCAGAGAACTGTATACCGCAGTGTTGATAATAGTTGCACAGGTACTGGAAATAAATCCCTGTGCACAGACATACAAATTATGGGAAGTTTACCAAAAAATGGGTTCTGAATGGGTAAAGCTTAAATTTGTTTGAATATCTTCTGTTGACCAACACTGATTTTATATACCAGCAGTTGTGACATACTAACTATAATTTAAATGTATTTTCTGTTTATTTCCCTAATTTCTTGATCCCTAAATAAAAAAATATATACAGGAAGGGAAGGAAAGTAAGGGGAAGTAGAGGATATGAGGGGAGCATGGGTAGGTACTGATAATAGAGATGGGAAGGATGGAGTACCCACAGCAGGGTTGGCAAGTAAAGCAGGCAGTGGCAGAGCCCCTAGAAATGAAAGATGATTTTAATGTGAGGTTTAGTTATAGTCCTGTTAAGGATGTAATGGGGCTCAATGGAGAACATGCTGAAAATAATAATGACCATTTTTCATAATTAAATGTAGAATGAAACAATGTCATTTCCAGTATGCATATAGCATAATTAAAAGATTGCTAGGTGGCATATGAAGAACAAAGACTGTTTTAAAATTTGTTAAAGTAATGGCACTTCCGACATTAATATACAAATCAGAGTGGGAGTAAGGACTGTTGCGTGTTACAGGAGAACATAGCATTCCATAAACGAAAAAATTAGTCAAGACCTAAACATAGTTAGCATCCTTGACAAAGTAGTTTAATATTGAATTAATTGGTTCCACCACATGGAAGGAATGCATGGAGGAAAATTTTCTAAAAGACTGCCTGTATACACTAAAAGGTAGGAGAATGGTGTATGCCGTACGAACAATGAAGGGATCATTTCTGAGTTAAACTTTGGATTGAGAACAGTCTACAAAGTCTTCCTGTTGATGATGATGCCACTAGTATTCGGTTTTGCCACAATTTCTTATAAATAGATTTTTTTAATCTTTGTAGCCATAAAAATAAACACTTATTCGTTTCAACAAAATACAATGACCTGAAATAGATGTGCATGGCATTGCATGGGTTGCTTCATAGTTGTAGCCAATTGACTCCTTAAATAACAGTTAATAAGGGCAGTACAGTTTTAGAAAGGATACACTGTGTTGGTGAATGTATTGGTTGTTAAAGAAGTGCTGGTATTTTACTCTAAAATATAGGAGTTTGTAATGTTCACTTTGCTTACAGTTGTTATTCCTAGTCACTATTATTACAATTTTGTGTCTTAAATTCTAATTTTCATTTTAATCACTGAATGTGTAAGTTGTTAAATTGATCAAAGAATGCAAACAAACTTTTAAAACTAAATAATACAAATTGAATCATGAATTTATATTGTAGGTTGTTGATTCAGAAGCACCGAATGCGCAGTATTTTCTTATTCATTTTAGCTTTTGTGTAATGCATTATTTTATATTTTTATATATTTAATTAGTACAAACAATTTCTGTAACAGTATTGAAGAATGATAAATATTTTTATCAACATATTTCGTAGACAGGACAATGTTTATGATTGAATTTATTTAATGTAATATAAACATGAATCAGTTCAATTCTTTTCAGACTGTAATATTGTCTTACAGTTACTTGAGCATAAGAAGAAAGTCTCTTGAAATGACATTATTAATTATGTTACTGTATTCTTATAATAACTATGTCATTATTGACAGGATGGAAACATTAAAGATAAGTGTATTAGGTTTATATCATTATTGAGAAATTTTTGTCCAGTTTATATACTTTTCTAACTGGACATAGGTGCACATGAATGAACATTACCAGTATTTGTTGCCTTTGAATGAATATGTCATGGGAAACAATAATAAAACACAGTTATTATCTTGCATGGATTTGTTGGTGTCCCAATCTTAGAGAAGGGACCACACCATTTGTTGACTGTCTACCACAGCATGATTATTCAAACAAAACAAATTTAAGATGTGATTTATATTAACTTACTCATTCTCATGTTATGTTTTTACCCATGTGTGTGCAATTTGGTGATGTCAGGTGGAACAACACGTGCCCAGTGGGAAGATGTCACAGGTTCTACACCCCTTACATTTGTTAATGACTGCGTATCCTTCACGACCACAGTGTCAGCACGTTTCTGGCTAATGGACTGCCGCAACATTAGCGAGGCAACCAAGATGGCTACTGAACTGTACAAGGAGGCTATACATGTTCCCTTCATGGCCAAGTGAGTATCATGAGTGTAGTTGATCGTATTGCACGTATTTTTAAAGGAAAACATGAAGTTGGTAGGCCTTCTGAAAGTCTCTGCCTTCGTTCAGCCTGTCAAGGATGGCCTGGCCCATAAAACACCAGGCCTATACATAATTCTCGTGGAGCTCAGGATGGTGTACACAGGAGAGACTGGGAATTCAGTTGAGATCATGTTCACAGAGCACTATCAACACGCAGGATTTGAGATTTTCACTGCGGTGAGTCTGAAGAAGACAGTCTTCTGGGTTGATGCACCGTGTTGTCTGGTAGATGTTTACCTTGCTGCCTCCATCATCAGGATGATGAATAAGTCATGCGAGTGGAAAGTTAGTGGAGTTATAGGGACCGGATGTTTAGGAGTAGCCTAATTCTAACCAGTACGAGGACTGAGAACAATAGAGCACTGCAAGTTGTATTCTCTGAAAAAAGAAGTTATTCTTTCTGCTACTATCTTAGTGGTTAAGGATTAAGAAGCTTTCTGGAACATATCATCCAAAACAAAATTGGAGTATAATTATGAACTACATTATGGGTGAGAGAAAGCAAACAAAATAATAATAATATGAAGATAATTTAATTTCACAATTAAAGAAAGCAAAGACAGTGATGGAAGTAGGATAAAGTGAAGCAACATGGGTGTTCATTTATTTTACCTTACTCCGAATTTATATATTGATACAGACATCACCAGTTTTACTTGGTGAAAAATGCCTATTTATGTTTCATCTCCCTTCATTAGAATTACAAGCTCAGAGGAATAAACATCACTATTATGTGAATAAATATGATAAATAACATTACTTTTAAGTCCTATTTTATCAGTGATAGTGGTTCTGTGTGACAGGTTTGTGGTCTTTGCAAAACGAGTGGATGTTCTGGAGGCTCGACTCAGGGTGTTCTGCATGACAGATGACAAGGAAGACAAGACCCTGGAACATCAGGAACACTTCACGGAAGTTGCAAAGAGTAGAGATGTAGAGGTAGGCTACTGTGCAGTTTAATACCAATTTTGTTTAATGGTTCCAGTTTCTGTGTTAATGCCCGTGACTCAATTGTTTCATTAAGGATAAATGTAATAAAACAAATAATAGACACTTTGCTCTTATAATACAGAAGCAATGGTAGAAGCTGAAGGTAACATATTCCACATTATTTAGATTCCTTAAGTTACACTTCCTGCACTGCCATTGTACAGAGGTCATCAGATATCTTCAGTTTTCTCTTTTGCTCCTCCTCCTTTTTCCAAGCAGTCTGATACAGCATTGACATTCTAGACTTGTATTAGATACATATTCATTTTAAATTAACTGTTCTGACTGATGTTTTGTAGAGCATTAAGCAGTCTCTCCAGGAGAATATCAGGGCACTGCCTTGAAACAGACCACAATTACTGCAGTGCAGATCCTTACGATGTCACCATTCATAATCTCTCCACCTTATCTGATGATGAATTGTGTTAACAGTTGAATAAGATTATTAAATAAATTCAGAATCAGTTTTCTCAACTCATGCCCATTTTCAAGGACTGAATTTGAGATAAGGGCCTCCATATCTAAATTCCAGTCCAATTTGAACCTAGTCACTGCTCTCTGTGTTGTATCTTGAATTTGAACACCCAGCCTCTCTTGGTCCTTCCAACACATTCTTGGTGTTCATACTGATCTTCCATTTAGTATTAATTTCATTTCCATTTTGCCAGTCTGTCTTTCTACAATCAGGCCATTTGTTTCTGATATTCAGAACTCTCACATAAATAACTGATTTTATCCTGTTTCTTACAGCTTCATTGTTTACTTATAACTTTGATTTTTCTTGTTCTCCTTAGTAATTGTTGTTGTTTGAACAAAATGTTAGCCAGAATTGATACTTCAATTATCTAGGCTTTAATCTATGTTACGAAGGACAAAAATAAGTATTGTCAGTTATATAAAAGTCCAGGTTACCATGATCCAGATTTTCACATCACTTTTGTCTGAAGGTACATCAGAGTCAACATTTATAAGCACTTACAGTTATACTTAATGGGACAAAAAACATGTTCTATGATTTTTGACTATGAAAAACACGAAGCAGTAATGAAAAAATTATATATATTATGAATAACAGATATTATACAGCACTGTACAAGAAATTATATATAACATGTTTAAAGAATGATAATACTTATACTTGGCAAACTAACCCTTAAACTTAGAAGGATGATGAATCTATTTATTGTCCTTCTCAGTAAGAACACGTCTTTGTTGCATGTCAGTATTAGGGTGATCCCTGACATTGTGCATCTGGAATTTAAATGTGATCCACATTTTACATTGCAGGTCCTCGAAGGCAAATCTCAGCATGTAGAATTTTCTGGAAACTTGGTACCTGTAACAAAGTCAGGTGATCAACTTCAGCTTGGCTTCCGAGCATTCAAAGAAAACCGCCTTCCGTTCACAGTACGTGTAAAGGATCCACATGCTGATACAGTTGGCAGAATTCTCTTCATGAGAGAGCCAAAGGTGAGCTAACAGTTATAGACATCACAAATTTTCACTGTTTCATGAAGTATGTGTACTGAAAATTTGTCTTATAAACAGGTAGCAAAAGGAGAACCACCTCAGCAGCCCATCTGTATACTTAACATTGTTCTGCCAGAAACAATCCTGCCGGAGTCAACACTCTCAGAACCTGACTTGTTGGTCCTGAACAAGAAGTACAGTTTCTTGAGGGATGGTGGCCTGGGTAAGTTAATGTTTCCTTAATTATTTCACTTTTATGAATAGGACTGTTCTGCCAAATTGTATTGTCAAATTAACAGTTCCTTCATAAACAAGGAAAGTGAGGGAATTAATATAATATATATGGCTTATTTTTCGCAGACATAATTATGATTTTGACATATGTACACCCTGTGAAACTAAGATCAAGAGTGGAACATTTTCTAAGACCAAGACTGTAGGTGATGTAAGTGTACAGCTGGCATTATAATTCCAAAATAAAAAGTTTTTTTGGATGTTTTCCATCGTCTAATAAAATCATAAAATTGCACGACGTTTCGGACATGGGACTCTGTCTCCATCTTCAAGTATACCTACTCAGTTGGGCCCAATCGATAGACCTAAATTTGCAAATGTGGATAGAACACACTGTCAAAAGGTTTGAAGTAAGATGACCGGCCATGGGAAGTATACACAGGGGAGAAGATGGTTGTGTGACCTCGCAGCAAGTGTACAACATCAAGATGACTTACTGGCCCCATGGCCCTTCCTCAGTGCGTCTGCATTGACCCTTTGAAATTACCCACATAAAGCCTTTGTGCGACAGTTACTTGACATGAAGTGAGAAACTACAACTCATTCAGAATGTACACAACATGCTTAACAGATATCTGACATAAATAATTGTAATTAATGGAAATAACATAAAAGTCTCATATTTCAAGTACAAGAGGATTACAAATTATTGGAATTATGATGCTTGCTGTTGCCTACATACTTAGGTTGATGCATGAAGAATGACAAATAATGATCAAAGGCTTTTCAAATGATGGCAAGAAACTTACATAGGAGGATTACATTGTATTCACAGTAACCTCTTTTCTTAAATTTTATTGGTTGTATACATAATATCTTTTCAGACTGGCACTGAAAGTTTTTAGTAGGTAATAGCAGATAACAATAACCTCAAAACTGTGTTTGGAACAGACATTACTTCTTTGCAGGTCGGCTAGATACAACATATCAACGCACAGACCTCCGTTTATCAGACATAAGCAATCTGCTGGGAGAGGACTGGGTATTCCTGGCAAGTGAGCTTGGCATCACAACCTCAGATGTTAACCTTATAAAGACAGAATGTCCAAGCAGTGTTGCACAGCAAGCCATGGCCATGCTCAGGTTATGGCTTCAGGTGGCTGGAAATAAGGCCACAGGTAACTTATTGCATCTCTCAAAGTAAATGTGTTACGTGCCTCATTATTCATACTGAAATTTATGTTCATAAACTACTTTTTGGTTTATATGTCATGCCATGATTAAATAAAACTCCAATATTTCTGCGACAACAGTATGTAATCTGGAAATTGTCCTATACTAACAGTTGCCTTAAAATATTTCTTATGCAAGGAGTAAATATTTGCAATGATGGTTGTTTTATTTTTATTCTCAGGGAATGTTCTAGAGACAGCACTGCATAAAATTGGACGTGATGACATCGTGCAACAGTGTATATTCAATACCGATGAGGTGGACAGGGCTGTTGCTAAAGTTCAGTTTGATCAGTCAGGTTTTGAGAGCTTGAAGGAAGAACTAGGACCCTCCCGAGATGCTTCTTTACGGCGAGATGCAAGCCTTGACATCACATATGATGAACAAGACATCATGAAGGTGAGAGCTGAGGGAATTTGGACCTTATTTACCTTGAATGTAATTTAATTTTAAAGTTTGTGGAAAAGATGTACTTTGCCTTCATTTACAAAATGAAATGTAATGCCATTGTTCATAATACATTGAATTGCAAAAATTTTATATTTAAGCTAAAAGTTCTTGGATTTTAGTTTCACTTCAAGAACTTATGTTGTACAGAGTGAGCACAAAATAACTTTACACTTTCAAAATTATACAGAAAACAAATGCGGCATATTTAGAATTTCACGCTCGTACCAGTAAATAGAAAAACTCTCAAAGTTTTGTTTCAAATTACCTGGGTGATTTAAGCTATGAATTCTGCCTCGAGATTCTAGTATTGAAAACAGCAACGAGTTGCCCGCAAGATTCATTTTTAATGACGCGGTGACTTCCCACATCAACGGTTAAGTGGACCGGCATAATGTCCATTGTGTATATTTTTTTGTATAATTTTCTGATTAAATATATATTTATGCTTGTTAATATATACATTTTAGGCATTCTAAAATTGAATATATTGCAGGAAGTCCATTTGTTATGATGAACTTATTATATTGATTAGCAATGCCTCCATATTGTTAAAGCCCTTTTAGTTTCACTTATTTTGTCACACCACAGGTTTTGTTCTAATTTTAAAGTCATCAGACTCTCACCCTGGACTGTAAATTTCCTGAATGTTGGGGTCAACAGACGATCTGAAAGTAATCGATTTAATTTTCTTTGTAAATATGAACCTGTTCTTGTTAACTGGTAGGGTTTTTGTTGTTGTTGGTATAGCGGTTAGAACGCTGGCCTTGTAATCCTGGGGTCTCGGGTTCGATTCCCGGCGGTGCCCGAATTTATAACTTGTGTTGGGCAAGGCCGTGGTCTAGGCAACACGGAGTTTTCCTCCGGGGGCTTCCCCGGTTTCTCCGTGGCATCCCATTCACACACAGAAGAAGGCAATGGCAAACCACTTCTGGATCATCTGCCAAGAACGTATATGAACAGGTCCCAGTCCGAGAAGAGAAAAGGATGGAAGGATCCTGTTCATACGGACCTGTCGTCAGACAGAACACTAAATAAATAAATACATATAATACAATGTGCCCCTTTTTGTCCTAGCTCTTCCACCACATTGTTTGAAATATTTCTGTCATCATTAACCCCCACTGAATCTGTACTTAAATTGTTATAACACTCCCATTTAAACAAATTTTATTATGCCATGAAAAATTAACCGATTATGTAAAAACTTTTACATAAAAAAAATCATGAGTCCTATAGCATTAATTTATACATAGAGTTTATTTGTTCCTGTCTAAATGATTAACTAAGTAACCAATTAACAACTTCTGTGTAGCATAGCCCTTTTTGGTAAGCTAATAATTACTCGGCTAGTTCATTATGGTGTCATTCATGGTCTTCTGAATTGTGACTGCACATGGATTTTTAAGTAGACACCAGTTTTTGTATGTGCCTGCAAGGCCACATTGATGCCTTCACCACCATGAGAATAAGAAAATCTTGTACATTCATTACAGTGTTCAAAAGGTTCTACTGCAGGTCCATCCTTAAATCAGGTCAATCTGGTGATACCCTGTCACCCTATTTCACTAAGATATATGTTAATATTATCTTATGATATATGCGCCTAGGTCTCTCAAGTTATCGCTTATATTTAAGATTTGTGACTAAAGTTTTATATGCAGTTCTCATCCCTCCCATGCATACTTTAATCCCAACTCATCTTATCCTCTATGATTTGATCACCGTAATAAGTTTTGGTGAAGAGTACAAACTGTGAAGCTACTGATTATGCAGTTTTCTTCAGTCTCCTGCGACTGCTTCCCTCATAAGTAAAAATCCCTGGTGTCAGGTAAAGGTAAGTATTAACATTAAGTTCTTGGGATATGAAACAGCTTATGGGAAGTACTCAGAAATATGATTTATTAATTTAAACAAAATTTTACAAATATGATTATACAGTTTATAAATGGATTGAAAGCTGAAATGCTACTGTTTGCTAAATTAAAGGTGATATGAAATATAAAGCAGCAATCATGCTTTGTAATTTTTGGACTTACACTCCTTTACCCTGGCACTAACAAAATGTTTGCCTTAGTACCCTGTTTTCTGACACCTTCAATCTATGTTAATCCATTAATGTTAGAGACCAAATTTCACACATATACAAAACTACAGGCAGAATTATAGCTTTGTATGTTGTAATCTTTATAGTCTTCTGTGGTAGAGAAGAAAAACAATTCTAAACTGAATGATAGCAAGTACAGGGTGAGCAAAAAAGGATGTTACACTTTCAAAATGATACAAAACACAAATGTGGCATTCTTAGAGCTTCCCCACAACAGTCTGCCATATATTAAACAAACTTCATCTACCCATGATACCTGATCATTCTCATATTACAGACATTTATTTTTCTGAAGGTGTGACATAACATTATATTCAACTGGAAGGTTCTCTCTCACATAACTGTTGCCCTGTTTGGTGGATGCTGATTTACTGTTCTGCCTGAAATATTTCAGGAATCAGAATCTGTGGAAGAATTGGTGCTAGCAGAGAAGAAAGAGCCGTATCAAGGTAAGTAATTTTATTATTTCTTTAGATACAATTTATGTAAGATTTTATTGATTTATCTTGCAAAAGTATGCCATTTTCAAGCTCAGTTACAAACTTTAAAACATATTCTGTACAATAAATATGCAGCAAATTTTCATTGCTACATCATTAATTATTCAGGATATCATATTACTGTTCTTGCAGACCGACTTCCAAACCCAGTCATTTCAAAAGACAAGCAGGAGCGTGATGTTGATGAGACAAAGTATATTGGAGAGGAGAAAGAGGTGGAAGAAGACCGTAGAACAGTGGCTCAGCTCAAGGAAATATTTGCTCAGGACAAACGTGACCGACAGTACGAACGGCAACCACCCATATCCGAACAGTTACCTGCAACACCTGTGAAACCCAAAACAGAAAAAGTGTCACCCCCATCAATATCAGAGGACATTTCTAAAGTGTCATCTGCCCCAATTGTGCAGAAGGAAGGGGCTCCAATATCTAAGTCAGTAAATGAAGATAGAATATCTATACTAGAAGAAGACATATCAAAGAAACAGCCTTCACCACCACCAACTGTCAGGACAGAAGCTGATCAGCGTCGTGACTCTGAACTCTTCCAAGGTGTGACAGATGAGCTGGTACGTCTGGAAACAACCTCCAAGGTGATGTCTGCTGTAGAAGGTAAGGCCACCTGCCATCTTGTAATACTTTTGTTGTTGTTGTCTTTTTAATCAGTGGAAGTTGACTTAAATAACATAATTAATTTTTCTGATATAATGAATGATACAAACGAAGTCCTTTGATCTGTTCTGGCCAAGAAATTTGTAGTTGATCCACATGTCTCTTTAGGGGAATTCCTATTTCTAATTTTTTGACATATTGTATATTTAATACTTTGTTCACATATACTTTTCTTTGAGTTTATCACTAAAGTTAGTTGCCCTACACCTTTTATTCTGATATTAATGTAAAGTAAGTGAAGTTTGTCCCGCTACGTGAGGAATAGGCGCTTGGGGTGAGTGGAGGTATAGCTCCTCTCTTTCTTGACCTCGGCACTAGATGGGGGTGAGTGGTCAGCATCACGCCCCGGCCGGCTTTACCCCCGGGAATGGACCCCTTCTGATATTGATAACAATATTATTTATTCATTCTCATAAACAACTGTGTATATACATTTTCTGTGTGTTGTTCCTTATATTCAAGGACTGTGATCGTGATTAGTACTCCTGATTTGTATTTTGAGATCCTGGGTTCAAATTTTGACCAAGGAATCAGCTATCTTGACTGATTTTTTAAATTGTCCTTAGTCTGTCCAGGCAAATGCTGGAATAATACCTTAATATTTGTGAACTGTGTGTCATGAATTATGTGCAGTCCACCCTGCTTTATCCCAGTAGCTCCAGAGTCAAAGTTTGGGTAGTATCCCCAATAGTATGAGGGATTAAATCCCCTGTTGCTCTATGTTATAGATTAAATTAGGCAATCACTGATTCTTACTATAGCCTTTCCAGTTCATTGTTCGCCGATAATCCTTTCACCAGCACTGTATAAGCTATCTATAAACAGCAATGTTAAATAGTCCATATAATAACAGGTCTGTGCTGCGTTCAGCATCAACAGTAGATTATGTTGTCTTGCAGGCTTTTATTTCAAAGTAGGCTTTAATTAGTATTGTTTCTTCAGTTCACAGACCAGTGATGTAGTTGAGGAAGAATAATATGAAGATAAGTTTAATCATTGAAGTAGAATAAAAAACAGATTATTCAAGTTTGTTTGGAAACAGTTGTGGAATGTCACTATTGACACATATTTTGGTAGTTTCCAGATATATGTCAAAAAAAACCCGCTGATGATGTTCTAATCGTGTATCTGAGTACATTTTTTTCTTTGAGGAAGGAGAGTGTTAGTTAGTCTCTAGACTGTTTCTTGCTCATTCTTTCACTGTTACACTCTACTGAAGCACTGGTAAGAGCTCCCATCGAAGTTATCATTTCTGCTGTTACATATCTAACTTTTGTTAGGTACCATATGGGAAGAAAGTATATACTGTATTTCTAACTTACATTCATTTTGCCTGGTACTGTAACTTAAATGTTTATGAAGTTTATGATATGATCTTGTTATGAATTGGCGTGAAGAATTGGACAAACTGAAAATGAATAGAAACAGCACTATAATTGCATACATTCTAGCTATGTACTAAGAATACAGTAGGTCATGTGTAAAATAATTAATGAAGAGGAAAGGACAGACCTGAAAAGGTGTGTAAGAATTGTTGCAAATGATACAAATCTTTAGATCCTTTCAGTTCAACAGCAGTTCAGTGCAACAACCGATTTCTGCCATGTCTGGTCTTCTAAATGTAAATGGCTCTATACAGGCCACACATCGTACATAAACATTTTAAAGTTTTGTGTTATAGTATCGCTTTTAAGTAAATCACGTGGTCATAAAATGACATTGGCGGTTCTTATTGTATATGTTTTGAAAATAATTATTACCATTATCACCACTACCACAATGCTTGGCACTGTTAGGCATAGTTCACCTGTTGTCAACAAAATAAAGTACAGATTTTTAACTTATGGTTCTTTTACAAAGCAGGTTGGTGTAACAGTGACAGTCTAGACTTGTTGTTATTGTTTATTTTTTTTACTCTTTCATTAAATAATGTGGACAAAGAAGCAAATTTTTATAGCTCATATTGTGTTATAATACACAAAGATTTGATTAGTATGCTTCTTTGAGGGAAAACCTGCATGGTAAACTTTTTTCTTGTCACTCTGCCTTCGCACATGGTCAATTTCAGTTGTTCATTCACATTTATTCTTAGCATCGCTCAAACCTTTTTATAGGTACCCAAGCACTTCTCCAAAATTTGGATTGTGAGGTATAAGCCACTTCACAGTTCCTGCATACTTACTCGTGGTATTAGATGAAGCTGGCCAAGTAAATAAAAAAAGCATTTCCTGTGATATGCAGTCTCACGACCTCCACCAGACCAATTTTTCATTAAAAACAGAATTTAAGAACCAAGAGAGGAAAGGAAATATTAGTAGACTTATAAACAAAAGATAAGAATATATAAAAATATACTGCTTCTGCCATGGTCTCAAAGACCGAATGTCACTCGTTAAGAATTAAAGTTGTTAACGTCATTGCACTGATGCAGTAGTTGTGCTCAAGAGAGATAGATTATTAGAACATCATTTGTGTAAGTGGAAACCTACACTCCTGAGTAGTTCCTTCTGCAGTTGAGTTCTGTCTTGAAAATTTGCATCTAAAAGGAGTATCATTGATGTAGAAGTCCCTTAGTATGGCTTCTGGTGAACTGAGATACTTTACATCTCCCTCCTTGGTAAGGTAGTGAAGATCGGAGAGTGCTGAAGAATGCTGTAAGTCACTTTTTTGGCTTGTTACACTTGATCATTCTTTCAGTTATGTCCATAGAATTGTCAGGGCTGGTATCATTTGGTTGGACATTAACTTTCCTGTACATTTCTCTATATTTGCTGCGGAGATCAATATGTAAAATGATTGTGTAGAGGTCTTCTTAAATAGTAGGCCCTACTATCAAAGTGTCATTCATTGATGAACTGTTTGTAGTTTCAGCATGATTAAAATGTGTACTTCTTCTTCTTCTATGGCTCTCCAGTCCGTATTCGGTCCATGGCCTCCTCAATTCTCCTCTATCATTAGATCCTATTGTTAGGTCCATTCTGTCCGAGGCTTTGATTGAGGTTAAAATGTGTACAGTATTTGGTTTTCCCATTGTTTTATACAATTGTGAAATGGTCTTTAATTCTTGAGAAAAACAGAAATTAAATGTATTTTCAGAATTTATAGGACAGTATTTTGACCTATGAAGTGAAGTTTCTTGTTGTATAGTTTTTATTACCCAGTTAATTTGGTTTGTATTCTTACAGCTTAGGTTAGTTGAATTAAAAGTGAGAGCGCATATATATACAAAATTTCTAATTATTTTCATAAAGAAGTGGTTATCTCTATTGCAGAACTCATGTCACCCAAGGTGTCCAAGACTCCGCCTCCCAGCCCTGCAGATTTGAGAGACAGCACAGGTAAATGGCATTCTTTGTAATGTATTTTGTATTGGTGTGAACATTCTGTAGTTGCGTTCGTTGCCAGTGCCACAGGAGGACTCTGCCTGCAAAAATAGAAATAATAACTATCCCACTGGTTCTCAAACTGTGGTCTATTAACTCACTGGATTTATTCAAAATGTTTCAAGAAGTTTTCATGAAAAAACGTGATAATGCATTCCATTAGCATATTGCTAAATCATTATTACAGGAGTTAAAGTCAGGCCAGCAGTTCCATAATACAATGGTTTAAATCCCCTAGTCTCATGATGAAGGTAAAGTAAAACTATGTGGAAACTTGTAGTCTTTTCTCTGAGTGTAGTTGAGATGTGGAGCTTACTTTCATAGGAAAGTGATTTGTGAATAAAGTTTTTGTAGGGTGATGATGGACTAGGTGAAACGGATTTGTGGAGGGAGTGAAGAGGTACATACAACACATATTTTCAGGGTAAAATCGGTTTAGATGATTTTTATATTTGGCCTTTGAAGATGGATACATGAACTGATAAAAGTTTGGGAACCACTGCTTTAACTATCAAGCACCTTATTATGTTTCCAAATAACTTCATTTAATGCATGGTCAGATGCTTTATACTGTATATGCATTTTCCTTATATGCATGATCATCTTCAGTATGCGACTGAGCTTGATAAAATCTTCAGGTAGCAAGCAGTGTCAGTTCTGTCCAGGACTGACACTGATTTGTTGCCCAAGAAGATTTTATCACAATGTCAAATGTTTACACTTACAATAGTGATTAGGCCGACTGCATGGCACCACATGATGAATTTCAGACACAGAATAAAATGCTCTTGTCTATATACATCCAATAAAATCATATGATGTAACATCCTATTTTATTTCACGGTTATTGCATTAAAATACACTTTTATGTTGAATTTCTAATTGGTGTGACATCCTTTTGTACTTTTATTTGGATATTTATGAAGTCCTTATAGTACTGCAGTATATGATTTCAATCTAGAATAACCTACCCTAGTGAAGATATGTAATGTAAATTTCAGCAAGACAGTGACACATAAGAATATCTTATTACTAATAACAGCATTAACCTTTGACTAAGCCCCATGTTCATAGTTGACTGACTTCCAATTTATTTAACAACATATTTTCAGTTACATAATTTATATAGTATCTAATGTGATGATGGTAGTGAATAATGGATTGGAAAGGATTAGCAAGTGGTCGTAGCTTGTTTAAGGTTCTGTCCCTGCATTTGCCTGGAGGAACTGAGGAAGACCACAGAAAAACATTGTCAGGATAGCCAGTCTATTGGCTGGGGTTTGAATCTGGGACCCCCCAAAAATTAACCAGTGCTAACCATTTGACCGTAATGTTGAGTTCCCACTAACATTCATTCTGGATTCTAGCATGCGATGGAACTGACTGCTCAATTTCTCTTTCAAAATGCCTTTACCCTAGGGAAAGCCCCACCAGTACCAATTGAACAAGAAATTGGGTCATCCACAGAAACATTGTGGAAATAATGAATCAAGGTAATATCCTGGCATTTGCCTGGAGGGGCTGAGGAAAACCACAAAAAATCTCAGTCAGGATAGCTGGTCTCCAGGCCAAGATTTGAGTCCACGACCTCCCAAATATGAGGTAGGACTGCTAACCACTCGACCATGACATGCAGTTCACTTGTGTTCAGGCCCCAGTCTCCCAGTCCATGGATGGACTCTGTGACTTGCAGTGAGTTATGTAAGGCTTGAAAAGAAATCAATGTTCACTGTCTAAGTTCACAAACTTGTAACTGTGTTACCAGAGTTGATTACTCAGGTTTTGGTGTTTAACATTTACAGTAATTTCTCTAGTTACACTTCAGATGTATTCCTGAAACAATGCTGTGTAAATGCAGAACTAATTTCCTAAGAATGTTGAATTCCCAGATGATTAACAATTATACTTGTAGATTTTTACTCATGTCAAATGCTTATATAAATCTACCTAATGCTATGTTAACATTCTAAAAGACATTGTCTCCACCGCTTCTCTGCTTTTGGCTGCAGTGTTGCTTGTTGCTGAATGTGCAACTACTTTAAAGCTAGAATTAAGATGGTGTAAATAAATTGATACATATTCATCAGGTTTAAACCAAAAACTTGTAATTGGAGAAATGCCTCGATTTCATACATGCTTTATTTTCAGTACAAGGTGGGATATATTGTTCTCATCTTTATGCACTGAAACTTTAAAGTTTAGCAAAACTTGTTATTAATATGACACCTGTATTGCCAATCATGCGTTTGGAGCAATAGCTCTACTGTCTCGATTGGATGATCGTCTCTTTGTCCGTTGTGTTGGTTATATTGCATTGAGTGATTAATTTCATGAAAATAGTGAATTATGAGATAAGAAGGTATGGAAGTAAGTGGTTATGGCCTTCTTAAGGAATTTTCCCAGAATTTTCATGGCGAGGCCAAAGGAAACTACTAAGAACCTTAAATCGATAATCAGTCTCCTGGTCAAGTTTTAACTGAACATTAAACATAATTGCTAACCACTGCTGTATTTTTAACAGACTTATCCCTTGGGTTTGTAGCTTGAGTGATGTCAAAAAAATGGTATGTGGCTGAATTGCACATGTTTTAAAAATTTGAATCTTTACAAGTTACTCATCAATCTGGATGAAATCTATTTATATGGCCCATTGGTATTACAGAATAGAGAAGTACAGTGTGCTTTCCAGTTAAGGTCATGAAAAATTTCCCCCTAAAAGACACTCTGAGTACTGTTACTGTTTGCGTCAGTAAGGTACTAAGTTTAAATGTTTGACAGAGTTACCTGGATGGAATTAAATGTTTTCGTTTTGTTCCTGTGTCTTCTTTGTTAAAGTTAGCCATATTTCAGTAAATAATAATCATAGAGCAATGCAACCAGAAGCATAATGTAGATTTGTGGACACATTATGTTTGGTTATATTTAACTATTTTAAAAATTATGATGAATTTGAGTTATAATAATTATGAACAATTTGCTAAAACAGGAAATGTGCTTCAGCTATATAGTCTACAAAAATTGCAACATGGCACGATTTAATAGAGTACTGTTTAGAGTTTGTGATATGTTTACCGAAGTAGGCCTCCCTATTCTTGTGCTTGCAACATTAGGACTTGGTGTTTTGAAGCAACAGACCTTCAGGCTAGATTTCCCATACATAACAGCTTCCAGTCACAAAGTAGACATATTGGACATTTTGAAAGCAATATTATTTCTTGTAGTGTTTGATTCTTCAGATTTTGTATAATTCAGTTTTATTTTGTGGGTAAGAAGAGAATTTTCTGCCCTTTATCTTGGTAATTTTATCTCTGTAGCTTGCCTTGTCGAGAGTATTTTATTTAAGCAGTAGTTCTTCTGTGTAAAGGTACAGATTGAAACTATCTGATGTGTAACTGCGGCAAGATATGATGATGTGCAGACATGAGTTATCAAGTCACAAGCATGTGTGCATTTCATCTCTGTTATTCTCCTTTAGTTTATGGAGGAAATTCATAAAATAGTGTAGTTGCGTCATATTGTGATTTATTAAATTAAAATTAAATTATTTGGTTATTCCGTCAAATCACAATGTATTTAAAATAAGATAATTAAAATAATTAAAATATCATTCTGTGTTCCATATCGAATAATCCAATTGTAAATCGAAAAATATTTTGATATTTAATGTGGTCTTCAGTTTTCACTTTTGGTATGCCATTTATTAAGTGCAAAAGATAACTTTACATAAATTTCAAGCATTGATTTCAGCATTTATCCATTTGATACTATGTTGTTAAGTAATATATTTTAAAAACTCTGATAATGATATAAATGTAACATGGTTCGCAACGTGCAACCTTCCGACAGAAATGTATTGGCATTGGACTAAATTTAGACAGCTACATAAAATTATAACATTTGGCCTTTAATTAATGTAAAAGTAATTTTAGAATTTTAACAGCAGCACATTATAAAAATGTATTGTATGGACTATATGGATTCAATATGTTAATGGACTTGTTTTAATATGCCACTGATACTGACCTCATGAGGTTGAAACGTGTCTGGCAGAATATAGTTGTGTTTTAAAGTGTAAAAAGTTTGAAGATTGCTGTCTTCTGGGTTGTTGCGCTGTGTAGTCTGGTCGATGTTAACCAACGTTTCAGAGGTCATACTGCCTCCGTCATCGGGGTGATTCTTAGTATGAAGTTTTCTGTCTTCTGGGTTGTTGCGCTGTGTAGTCTGGTAGATGTTTACCAACGTTTCAGAGGTCATACTGCCACCGTCATCAGGGCGATGAGTATGTCTGAGGTAGTATGGCCTCTGAAACGTTGGTGGAAATCTACCAGACTACACAGCGCAACAACCCAGAAGACAGCAATCTTCACACTCACCACTGTGAAAACCTAAAAACCTGTAAAAAGTTTGTTTGTATATGTGATTTTGTATAGTGATCCGATAATACACAGTATGCAATGTTTTAAGACTTTCATAATGTGTTGCTGTTAAAATGTTAAAATTACTTTTACATTAATTAAAGTCCGAATGTTATAATTTTACGTAGCTTTATGATGAAAGATTAGCATGTAATGTAATAGAGACAATACTAAAAAAACAAACTTTAGGGTTTGTTTTAAATATTCAGGCATTTTTGATATTATTGGTTTGTAATCCAAACACAGAAATAATAAGAAAATAAAAGGATGACAGCTAACTGGAGTTGGGAAGCAGAGAGAAAAAACAACTTTTTCAAATACTACTGATATGAAGGTAACTTAGAAGTAATTGGGACTATTGGAAACGCTGTATAACACTTGGAAACCAGGTGGCTCTTTCCTCCCACATGTACATACCAAGGTTAGTACAACAGTTTTGCAGAAGGCGACACCACCAGCTATCATAGTATCTCACAGCATATCCATTTATGAGTTTTTCACATGTCAGTGGACACATCATAGGTGGTAATGATCATCGACTACGTTGGACCACAATGATCCTGTTGAAGTTACATCAGTCATTGTCACAATTCAGAACTTAGAAAAATCATTGCGATTGTGTGCTAAATTACGTGTATGGGCGAAATTAGGCACGCTTCCCTTACCTTCAATTATTCTTTGTTCACTGTTTCATAATGGCGACTCACATTGTATAGGTGTGTATAAAGTATCTTTAGAACTTTACTCGTGAATAAAACCTTTATGAAAGGATGTAGATACACTGTTTGAGCGTCATCTGCGAAAGAAAATCTCCAAGTTTGTTCTGAACATTACACGCATTCAACATGGGCACCATTTGCCTGCCAACGATATTACGAAGATCCGTTTTGTGTGAGCTGCAGCATGTAAACATTAACTCCTTCAATAGCAGCTGTTCTCTGTTTCAAATCGTTGATGTCGGCCGCCGGACTTCGGTACACACAGTCTTTTTACGTATCCCCAAAGGAAAGAAATCACAGGTTTTGATATCGGGTGATCCAACCAGCCAAGAGATGGGACAATCATGGCCAATTTATCGGTTAGGGAAATGCTGATTAAGAGATGCACCCACAATCAAACCAAGCTCCAGTGTGGAGGTCTCTTGTCACTGGCTTGCTGGAAGAACACGGCAGGCTGGATAGACAACGTTTTCTAACATATAAAGGTAATTACTGGATGTCTCAGTCGCTTCGGCGAAGAAAAAGGGCCCCATCAAACGATCGTGTAATAGGCCACAGCACACATCAACTTTGGGGATGTCTGTATTGTGCTTCTCAGTAGCGTGAAGGTGTTCTGATCGTCAGATGCTTACGTTGTGTTTGTTTACCTTCTATGAAGCGTGGACTGTAGTCTGTCGGAGAACATGATTTAAATCGGTCAATAAAATCAGTCAGTAAATTGGTCTTCGTCCAGTTTCTCAAGCATGGTCAGTGCAAATCTCTTATTGGCAGTCCTATCATGTGGCGTAATTTCCTTCACCACTTGCAACTTGTAAGCAAGCAGACACAAACGTTGTCGACTTACGTGGACTGCGGACTAAGGTCCTGCCTGCGTATCCTTTCGACATGTTCATTAGACACACGTGGACGCCCCGTAACCCTGCTTCTGTTATCAGAGAATTAATTGTGTAGTCAATTATTTACCCTTTTCATTAGCAGGTAAATAATATGAAACATAAAATAAAGTAAGATAAGTCTTTTGACTGAAATATAAATATATTGTTACTAAAATATAACAACTTTAAGAGGAAAAATTAGCATACAGGTAAATATAATGCCTGTTATTAGATTTCCAAGGCCTGCCTTATAATTCTTGTGGCTTTTCTGTTGAACTGAAATCTTGCCCCATGTTTGACAGGGACTACAACATGGCAAGAAGGTGATATCCAGACTAGTAGAGAACAACCATTGCCAACACAAGGTAGGATTGCAATTTTTCTCATTTGGTGTGTATTTACGTAGTAGTGTTTGTGAGCTTAAGCCTGCTTTCGGTGGTAGTTTATAGAAGAAACTTGACATATCACAATGTGCTGATACTAGAATGGTTGTTGGTTCATGAGGATACACTTAAAGCAAGAATTCTGTCTGATGTACTTTACATATAAGAGGTTAAAACTGGGATGGAAACTGATTTTAGATGGACCAATGCATTGCATAATGATGGTGTTCATTTTAAATTGTTAGGCACAACGTTAATGAAGAAGGCTGAGAAAATGAGTATTTCTGTACTGGAATACACACACGCTTTCTGTATAAATTCAGAATTATTGATAGAAGTTTATGCCAGTTATTTTACTTAGGCAACTCTGTGTACAAATAATGAGGTCTTAAAGTGTTTTATAAGTACCATAAATCAATAAAGTTATAAGGTTCATTAGCTCATTGGTAGCATATAGAACTCATGTGCACAGGGTCACATGATTGAATCATGGTGGAGTCAGTTTTTTCTTTGATGCAGCCACCATGTTATTTTACATGGAATAAAAAATTATAACAGAGTTTTGTATTTTCCAAAAATCTATAACCATACGTCATTGTATGGCCTTATTGTAAGTGGCATTAATGTCAGTCTCACTAGCAAGTTTGTTTGTCGACCAAATAGATATTACCTCTTTTAGAAAATTGAGAATTACAGTTTTATTGCATTCCCCAGTGGCACTTCCGAATAATGTTTGGGTCATTACTGTTCCTGCTGTGGATATGTGGACTCCTTTTACTTTTACAAGACATTTTTATTGATTGTGTAATCCAATCATTCTTTATTTTCTCTATACTTTTATACTTATATGAAAGGTAGCTTCAAAGATATTTAGAAAAGTATACAAAAATGAGTTACATTTATTGTTGGTTTCATTGATTGCCCTTGTAAACAGATTCCCATGTTTAAATGTTTAGAAGAAGTGAAACTGCATAATTGTTTCATTATTTATTTTACATTTTCTCGTACCTGCTGCAGCAATATTATCGATCATAAGATACTGAGTACCATTGTTTGATTGGCTGTTTGTTATGGGAGATGTAAAATATCAGCTGAATCTTACACTATGCTCAAAAGTATTATCAATTGCTGTACTCGAGTAATTTTGAATTCTTATTACAACATTTACAGCGTGTGTCAAGTTATTTGTTGTTAATATGAGCTTTTTTGTTGTTGAGGTGTTTTCTTTGAGGTAGTCTATATTTATGTTGCCATGAATGAAGAATTCAGATTTTTGACTGTATAGATACTTTAAGGTAGCATCTAATCTCCTGAGGAATTTATTAAAATTTTCTGATTGAATTCTGTGCAAGCTTACTAAAGTTAAGTTTGATGTTTTAATTTCTAGCTGAATTACATAAATTTTCACATCTTTTTCTTTACAGTCATGTGAAATATCGGTTTTTTGAAACATTAGTCTTTCTTAACAAAAGTACACACACCTTCCAAATGTTTTGTCTGTAGAAACTGGAACGAAATAAATAGCCATGTAAAGTCAGTTGCAGACAGTCCTGTTCTACCATCTTTTTAAAAATGTATTAATTCATCAATTTTGTTTCATAGTCCCCTGATACTCTGATGATAGATATTTAATAAATTTAGTGAACTTTGGAAGCAAGGTAATTGCATTTGTTATATATTAAGGACCTCTGTGCTTTTGATTTCAAGGTAAAAGTGTGCGACTGTTCATGCACACCCGTCAAAAATGACCACTACTTTTTCTTCTCTTTTACTTATTAAATTATCAGTGATGTGAAAGAATAATGTAATATTCATACTTTGCTAATTTTGGTCTGTGATTTAACGTTTTACCCCACTTCGTTTCGTATAGAAATTCAGGTCAGTATAACTCTTCATGAAAAAAGCATGTGGGGCCTATAATAACCATAACAAACATGACGAATGTTATGGAGAACACAAAAGAAGTTGGAAAATAGAGAACTGTGTTATAACAGAAACATACACTACAATAAGGAAATAATTGTCTTTTGTATGACACTTTGGCCTTAATAATAATCCACAGAATTACACGTGATCAAGTTCTGTTATAAGTTTTTATACTATAACAGGATTTCAGTGTATTAGTGTGTGTAAAGTAATCAGTTTGACTTACTGCCATGTCTTAAGTATGGTGTACATGCTATTTGTTTAAGTAGTTTGTTTTAGCAGTCATTACCAAACTGTAGTTGGCATCCACAAAATATTTGCAAGGTTGGGGAGGTTCTATGTAAATAATAAGCAAGCTAAAATTATTTTAAGACAAAATGATATGGGTTATGAAATTCTTATTCTTCTATAAGGATGTTAACTTTGTAGTCTTTAATTTGCATATCTAAGATGACAAATTACACTAGATTCCTTTCTTTCAAGAATGTAAATGGTTTGCGAAACAGCATAACAGCAGTAAAAGTTTTTCTGTGTGGGAATGGGCCATAGTGGGTGTCTTGTAAGACATTCAAGGGAGAAATTCTTGGGAAAAATATCATTTGTGTAAGGACAATGTATTCTGATTCTTTAAAGAAGTAGTTTTCAAAGTTGTTTGGAAATGTGTTCTGTGGGGTTACTTGGTATCACCTTCATTATTCTGTGTTTCCTCAGTTATCAGATATGAAAGTGTTATTTTTAATACACATGAGTGATGTGCCAAGTTTCTTTATTGCTGTATTGCAGTGTTGTGTTATTATGAAGCTACAATGAACCAAACAAGACGTGACTGCTTGCAGCCCATGTGTAGAATTCTCCTCTTCTCTTGGTCTCTCCTTTTCCATTCCCATGATAGCTACCATTATAATTTGCCAAATCTGAGATTAAAATTACATGAAATTAATTAGGTTATGTTGGACATAGATTTTATTTAATGCTTTTAGTATACCTATGTTTGCATCTCAGGTTCACCATATCTGCACCATAAAATCTTGTTGAACATGATCTTCTGGGTTGTGACAGTGCATGGTCTTGTAAGTGGCTATCATTTTGGAGGAACATGCTACCTCCATCTTCAGTCTGTGATTGAGGCAACATGTTCCTCTGCAAGACTACTGACTTCTTACAAGATCACATGGCATCACAACGCAGAAGGCCATTATTGATATTTTCACCGCTGTGTGAACCACAACTCTTAGATTAGAAAGTCTTCACTGATATAACACATTTGCTGTGGCTTTCACTGTTAATAAAAATGTAAACTTCATAGTCTTGTATATCAAACATGCACTTTTTGTTGGAATGAAGCTATTCCGCACCTTTAAGGACATGTTATGGTTTTTAAAGGCACTGTGTTTGTCAGGTCAGTGAGTGCAGGAACCACCTTATTGGTACATGCAATGGTAAAGATGATAATGTTTATTATTTTTATATATTAATAATAACTATGAAAACAATATTGCCCCATACTTGTTGAAATTTTATGTTGTATTGTAACATGTTGTCCCACGCCATAGCCTCGGTCTGAGGCATCATGCTTCGGACCAGTGATATGGAATGCGCGCTGGTTCGAGTCTCAGGAAAAGAAATTTCTCATGAGATTTTCGACCGGTGTATGAGACCGGTGCCAACCCAGCTTCGTGAGGAAATTGGGGAGCTACAATGGGTAGCGTAATCCGGTCATGAAAACTAGCAATGGCTGGGGGTTTGTCGTGCTGACCACACGCCACCCTATATCTGGTTGGATGATCGTTCACCTGTGCTTAGGCATGTGAACGTGAGGCCAGCAGTCAAATAGTCGGCTTTGGCTCTCAGAGGGCTGTTATGGCACGGATTATTATTATTGTAACATCTTATGACAGGGGAATCCTATCGCTGTCTCTAATTTGTTGTGTTTTGGGACCCAATCATACTGCTGCCAACAGTTTGTTTTGTCAGGGAATCCCAGGGTTCCATTCTGATTGGTTGTGTTAGAAGCCTGCAGTAGGATACAAAATTTTGCAAGACACATGAGTCAATGCATGGTCTTCTGAGTGTGGTGATATACCTGCAGTAGTGCCAGAATGTTGCGAATGGGTAACATAACTTTCATTTCAATGCTGTGTGTGCCAAGTCCCGGGCACTGAGATTGTCGTGACTATTGAAGTTAGGAGAAAGGGTGTGGCATGTGAGGGATGTGACCCCCTTCAAGACCTATTGATTCCAAAGGTAATTTATAGGTACCAGTTTGAAGATAGAATGTGGAAACATGTTTCCAAATCCAATTTCGGTGCATGGAATTCCTAGGGCCATAGCTAGCTTTAACAAGCCGTACAACTGTTCCTGACATTACACCTTGCACTCGCAATGTTGTCAGGCAGTTATGAGTCTTCCATCACCTAGGACAAGATGACAGCTAACCATTTTCCTTGTAACTTGATTAGTTGAAACCTGACCACTCACACATGCAGAAAAAGCTGTTGCAGGCGTACGCAAAGGCTGCATCATCTGCATGGCTTTCATGTGCGAAACATACGGGATGTGGGAGATGAAGTGGGAGGTGTGTGCAAGTGTGGTTGATGTGTTGCAAGAGGCATCTTCAGAATGTTAAGATGGCTCTTACATGAACTTATATATCGCAGAACACCTAACCATATGCCATATCTAAATTTAAACCGCCTCATACAAAAGCATGAACTCTTTAGCACAATCCATAAATGCAATGGACAGTCGGTAACTTCAGTTTCCTGTACCTCTGTTATCACAACTATTAGACTTTGACGGTAATATAAAATGTAAGCTGTGAAAAATTGGTTATCTGCTTTTAGAAACTCCACTAAACTCTAAAATTCTCGTTGTTATTAATTATTATTTCTGAATGAGAGCCATCTTAGCAGGTCATACAGACAATTTAAATTTGTTGTTGTGCCCTTGTTGGCGATGGTCTAATCATGCTTGGCTTTGCTTGAGGAGCATCATGCTAAGTGTTTTTACTTTATGAACATCATGATGTATCCACACCTGTTTCATCAAGCAACCCTCATCTTTGCTTTCTGTGCTGTCAACAGTGATAGTCTTAGATATTGTAAGTAACATGTGCCATATTCTTGCATTCATTATTAACTATTATAGTGCAAACATTAGATTAATTGATTGTTACAGGAGTTAAATCAAATAATAGTGTCGATTAAATTGATTATGAACATCCAGTATATTTGACATTTTGGTTTGCTGAATGAAACTGCCTGTGGGTGCCATTGATGTCAGATTTTCATAACGATTGTGCGTCACTCATAGTAACCATATTCTTTTCATACTTGCAAATAGAAAAGAAAATTGATGAAATATTTTGCATGTATAATCTTTCATAAACTACACTGAAAGGGTTATCACAAAGGCAGTATGGAAAACTAATACAGTTTTTAAAGTCACAAGTCATTAAAGGAATTAAGGTCTAGAATAAAATAAGGGTAGTGTGAACTGAATGACATCCATCAGTGTAAGCAACTGTAACAAACGGAGCGCACGTGATAGTGACTTCAATTATTGTGAATATTTCCCCATCACTTGTTTCATGTTGTATACACATATAGTCTGGAACAACAATTTGTTTTGCTCTTATGGGTTTCTGTCCCATTATAACTTAAATATTTACTTTTGTTACCAAATGTTGCAGCCAAGTGATCAGAAATGTTGATTCATATTCAGGGGGTTCTGGGTTCAAATATCGGCCCAGAGAGCAGCTGTGCCGAGTTTTTTTGTAGTTTTACATATTCCCTCCAGGCAGATGCTGGGGATGTAGCGTAAATTAGCTGCTGCTGCCTTCCATACCTTTTTCAGTTCATTATTTATTAATCATCGTACAATTTTGATCTATGCAGTCTGAGTTACAATTGCTATTAAGTGAATCACAAATAAGTAAATAAATTCCCTTATATTTTGTCACATTTATTGCAAGCCAGTTGACAGTAAACAGTTTTACTTTTATGTTTCTGGATATACAGGAGTGGAGCATTTCGTGTTAACCTTATTAACCTGGCTAACAGGTTCAAAAACAATTCATTCCTATTTTAATTGCACGAGATTTGTTGTACAGATGGGCTGTGATGTGTGACTTGTGATTGCCAAAATTTTCAAGACCCCTGCTCGGAATTTGACTGGCACTTTTGAACAGGTCATGTATTGCCACTGATTATAGTATAATAAGAGTGGAAGCGATGAAATTCTTGATGATATCAAGGAAAGTAAAAAAGATGAACCAGGACATAGATATGACCAGTACTTTTTCTCTTATTTTCATAGAAATTAAACTCAGATATATAATTAACCACCTTAAGTGCTGTTTAGAGTTCATTTGTTTATTTATTTTTGGTAATGCGTACATTGCACAGATAAATAGAAGAAAGTCATAAATGGCAATTTTCACTTACGTGAATGAGTTCATAAGTTTTTTGTTTTTTTTTCTGATTATGGGTGAGCTTTATCCTCCGTATGTAACTTCAGTCATTCCAATAAGTTATGAATCTATGTGATTTATTGAGAATAAGAATTATGCATTTATTTAAACAAGTTTAAAATGTGACACTGGTTTTGATTTTAATAAAGATGCTTTGGACATAAAAATTTTATTCACTTAATACTGCTAAAAATAAAAGCAGTGCTTTATTTGAGTTTTGTTTCCATTTGTGTCACAAAATGATGAACATGAAACATGAATTATGCCGATCTTCTCAGCCTGTATGAAATCTGGCAAGAGCAGTTTTTTCTTAGGTCATACTTATGAATCTGGGACATTAGCAGTTTACGTCTACATTCTGGAATGAGCTTGCAAACAGAACAGTGTTTAACTTTTCAGTTACTTTTCCATCTTATTACTTAGAAGACATTACCTGTGCGCACATACTAATTAAGAATTAGTTTGGGCTATGAACCATTACTGCATATCCTGGATTTGTTATTTTTCTGGACACAAATTCCTGTTCTTTTATAAGTGTACCTCAGCTGTTATTTCACATTCCATAAAAAGGCAGATTGACATTTATGAATAATCGTATGAAGAAATTCATGTAATATTAATTCTTTTATAAGTGAACTTGTTGATGATGTTCGTTTGGATTCTGGCGTCATATGGAGTGGCCAGTAGATATCAACGTTTTGGAGAACTGTACTGTCTCCATCTTCAGGGCATGTACTTCAGCCCTGTAGATGGACACAGTATGGTTCTCCGAAACGGTGGCATATGACGCCAGAACCCAAATGAACATCATCAACATTGTCACTGCTGTCGAAACCTGAAATATTTGATAATCTGCTTTTGTTTGGATTCTGGCGTCATATGGAGTGGCCAGTAGATATCAACGTTTTGGAGAACTGTGCTGTCTCCATCTTCAGGGCATGTACTTCAGCCCTGTAGATGGACACAGTATGGTTCTCCGAAACGGTGGCATATGACGCCAGAACCCAAATGAACATCATCAACATTGTCACTGCTGTCGAAACCTGAAATATTTGATAATCTGCTTTTGCTGTGAAACTCAAATGCATGATGCTGGAATATACTTTTGTTTCTTGATAATATTTACTTTATTTTGAAGTTCAGATTAAACAGACTTCTTAACATATTCATGGTATAAGCTGCTATTTATGTAGTAGAGAACATAAAATTGATGTCACTAGCTACATTACAAGAGTATTTAATGTCTCATGTGAATGTGGTGGAAGTTCCTCTTACAGACATGTTGAATTGTCTGGATTGCTGGGATTTTTGGACATTATCCATCGTTTGATGTTATAAAATTCATAATGTTTTGAGGACTGGATCTGCCCTCGTCTTCAGGAGTCTAAGAGATTGAGATGGCTCATTCTAAGAGACCCCATGGAGTAGGTGGCCCTGTCACTACACCTGAAGACGAGGACAGATCCAGTCCTCAAAACGTCATGAATTTTATGACACGAAGGACAATGTACAAGAATCAAACAATCTATATTATATTACACCGTCGTTAGAACCCTTCAGAATCAATATTCAAGAAATGGGGTTCACTGACTACTAGATTTCTTTCAATGAACATGGAGCTCTCATATTAGACAATGATTTATATGCTGTAGAGTGCAATTTTAGGGAAGCTTTATTTTTACTCATCCGTTCTTTCCAACTGCTATATTCTACTATTCGTTTTTTTAATGTGCGTAAAAATTGAAACTACAAGGTTGCATAGTGAATTATGCCAGCTGTAAGAAAAAGTGGCCCTGTATCACATGAATATTTGTACAATTATTTGGGTTATTGTGTGTTGAATGAATGAACATATTCTTTACAGAGATGTTTATTCCTTTGTTTCCTTATTGCCGTCATTTTGTACAGAGAGACGTCGGCCATTGGTGGCTTCTCCTGGGTTGATAATAACGCACGATCTAATTGGAAATTCTGTCCACTCTTGAATGTTGATCATAGCAGTTGCTAAGAAAGTGTTTTCCTCCAACAACCAATAACATTATTCCGCACCAGTACAAGTCGGAAGATCACGTTCCTCTGTTTCTGATAAGAAAAACAATAGAAATTAGAGCTCCAAAGCCTTAAAAATTCGTGGTTTATTTCTGTAGATGCGTTAAAAATTTCCTTACAAATTAGAGCGACACACACACATTCAGATATGGGGAATGTGACGGCTTCGAGCCCATACTGATATTTTTAAAATTGTTTTGTGTATGTGCTGGTATGTATTATCGTGCTGAAAATACAATGTTCGAGTTTGTTTCTGTAGAGTAGAGTAGAGTTTATTTACATTCCATAGATCCTTCTTAGGACTCCACCAAAGGATGTAGAACACGTCATTTCATACAATATACATAAACTTCAGAACTTTCAACTCGCGTACAAGAAAGTATTTCACATATCGATGTACATAAACTTCAGATTCTACAATACAAGTATAATTTTACAAATTAATATACATAAACCTCAGAATTTTAAATTTTAAATAGAAATGTCTATCTGTAATAGGCTCAGATTGATTCCGCCTTTTATACAATTTTAAAAACATACGATTTTCTGGATAACGTTGAGCCACGATACTGCCCGCAAAATTAGAGAACACGTGAGTCATGTAATATTTCATTCTCCTAATCAGATTCTCAGCAGACATTAGTTCAGTACTGCATCTGATCGTTCGATACAAACACAAAACCACTCTAACTAACTAACTGAGCTAACTGGTCACACTGACTCCGCCTACAATTGCGACTGTAGCGTACTTTTTACACAAGAACGAACGTTGCAGCCAAATGGTTAGCATTCCAGTATTATGGAGATTCTGGGTTCAAATCTCGGCCTGGAGACCGGTTATCCTGACTGAAATTTTTCATGGTCTACCGT
>NW_019060198.1:354893-365451 GCF_000696155.1 Zootermopsis nevadensis
TTGGAATTTATGCAGTAGTCAGGACAGACACTAAATTGACTGGGCTCCTTTCATGCTGGTATAAGAGACAGTCTGCGTTAGGTGGGATACGGAAAACATGTTTGAAGACAAACTTCGAACTCGGACCAAATCATTCTTTCGACGTGTGTGTTAAACAAACCAGACAAAAAAATTATCACCTTGGCAGACTGCTTATGGAAATGCATGATTCACTGATGCTGGCGAGGCAAATTATTGAACAAAATACCCCAGTTCTGGCAGAACCTCTGTATTTCCTTCTACTTTAGAAACAAACTTTTGAATTCTCAGTGACACTGTGCTTGGAAATCAGTGCCATTGATAACAGGTTTACATCTGATGTGCCTTTCATAAATAAATTCAGTTATTTGTGCGTGGGTGTTGTGTGCATTTTGAAGAGGGGTGCATGTGGGTGACGTGTAATATCTACTAGAACTGACCAGTGTCTTTTTTAACAGAACTATTGTCAGAGGCGTGTCTGTGTGTGCTTCTGTGCGCGCGCATGTCCAGTATAATCTGCTGTGTGAATATCTGTCGAATTTAACTAATAACGACAACATTAACATTTGGTTTCTGAACAGTACTGGTGAGGTTCGCATTTGTGTTCTCATTTTCCTGTCACAGAGCTTTGCCTCCCCCCCCCCTCTTATATTACCCATAATCCTCAGGTGAGTCACGGCTTTGTTTGGTTCACCCTGGAATATGTAAGTGGCTTCATGTCTAGATCTAAGAGCATGTTTGCCTAGGACAAGAGATTCAACAACAACAATAATTTTGAATGCACGAAAAGGTGAAATCCACAAGTTTTTGATGTTTTGATGTTGCTTTCTGTCATGATATTCTGTTTTATTTTCGTGTTTTGTGTTGATGTTTAATCGTATATTGTATACATTTTGCTGGGAATTGTTTTGTATGAAAACTGCAACAGCCTGCCCAATTTTCGTTCAAGCTGTGTTGAGGTTTGTGAATGCCTTTCTTTATAAATTACCATATTGGTCCATTAGCATACATTTTGTTTTTTGAACAGCGTTGTGATGTGCATTAGATAAGTAAGAATAGAAGGCCTTGTGATGAGTTCATGTCGGAACTTACAATTTTTACAGGTAATTAGATTTTAATTTGTCTCAGATATGTTATATAAGTAGCATTACTTGCATTCTTAGTGTTAACTGTGCTGTATGTCTACATTACTTTAGACATATTTCTGATTGATCTTAATTTTCAATTTATAAGCAGAAAATCTCTCGTTCCCATTATGCATTAAGAAAGTAGGATTTCGTAAAGCAAGCTATTTTAAGAATTTCATGAAGATCAAACTTTCTTTTATAATCATAAGTATGTTTACTCCCTGGGAATTAAGATTTTTAATTTTTCACTTAGCTTTCTAGAGAATCAGTTGGTTGGGTTTTGCTGGGCATTTACATTGCATTAAATGAAAGACAGTGAGCAAAACAACTCTGTAAACTAAAGTTTAAATATTGTACCCTAAAAACAAATGGCAGTATCACAACACCTCATGCAGTAATGGTTGTACCATATCGCAAAGAAATTGAAAGTAGATATGATTTCTCATGAAGAGGTCCCATGTTTTATAATTTTATTCTGTAATATTGTGTCCCACTATTTTTATAGTTTCATGGAGTTGAAGTGTCTAAAATTTATATGTTTATTAATTAATGGAAAATGAATAAGGAGCAGTCATGGCCTGCCTCGAGGCACTCACAAAGCAGCAGCTTGGAAAGTTCATCAGATATACTGAGAAAATGTTAGTTTCTGAAAGTTTGACTTTGATACTAATAAGTAATTGAAAAGCTTTTTGACGAGGCACTGAACCTAACTCATAGGCAGAAAGATAATCCTATTTGTGAATAAAGAAAACATAAGCCAGTGGCAAATCAACATCAGGGTACAGTTCGTAAACTATATTTGATAGTTGTTGGCAATCTATGTTTTATGATTTGAAAGTTACGCATATTTAATTAAGATAAACTTCGTTAGGATTTCATAAGCACATTACGCACACAAGTTTCTTTAAACCAAAAAAGTTACTCTGTATTTTCATGAAATCACAACTCAATTAACTGATCAGGCAGTTAAAGAGGTGGAAAGCAGTGACCATTTAATTTTGGAAGTAAAGGAGATTCATGAGTTTAATTTTGTGATTAAACCAGTGTGTTACTGGTGACACAGGTGGCACTCGTAATAAGCATTGCCATGTAAAGAGTGTTCTCTCCAGGCTATGCAATGACATTTTGTCTTCTTGTGACCCAAATTAAACTTCGAAACTTACAGTAATTTTGTATTCTTAGCCTATACAAAAATAAATACCAGGCATATCTCTTCAGGATGTACAAAGAATTTTGTCTTCTTGTAACCATAATATCACTCTGAAAGCCGCTGTAAGTAGTGCGGAAGTCAGAGTGTGTAACTTAGCCCATGAAAGAGACTATTACAAAGGAATCTGTTCGAGTAGATTCTGTTCTATGTGGATACAATGTCTTAGAATACCTCCTCAACTAAATATTTGGTTCCTTAATTGGATACTTGTTTGACCAAAACAGTAATTTTAATGTGGCTTCCTTGCTCTCCAAAGTTGTTATGGAACACCGAAGTGTTCAGATTGTTGAGCATAATTTTCTGGAAGTGGGACACACCCACTTTAAATGTGACTCACAGCATGCCTGAATTAAAATATCTAAGAAGAATACAGGTAGAGATTGGTAAATTTCTTCAGAGTGTCAGAGGGTAATATGTATTGATATTTGTAGAAATGGAAAGAGAGGACTTTAATTTTTATCCCTGTCAGAAATGTGTAATAAATGAGACTATGAACTCTGTAAGGCAAAAGTTTAGTTGGTTCTGTATACACTTGATGAAATGCAAAAATATATTTGTGGTGTTTCTTTTGAAGAATGCAGGTGGAACATGCCCGAACTTCATGTGCTTAGAAGTACATTCAGTGAAATTTTTAACTTAACACCTAGAAAATGTGATTTTATATTAGCGTGCTTAGAGGTACATTCAGTGAAATTTTTAACTTGACACCTAGAAAATGTGATTTTATATTAGCTGTAGAATTTTGAAAATGGTTTCCTGTAAAATTATACTTTTGCACATAACATCAGGTGTGTTTTGACTACAGAAGTTAAGACAGACATTTTATATTTTATACATTTTTTTTTCACGCTGTTAATTATTTCCATGATAATATCATAACCGAAATTAATTGAGAAATCTCTTGCAATCAATACTGTGGCTTATGTTCAATCTGTGCAATTGTTATACAGCATTTCTTTCCTAACTGAGTTATAAGTTTAGTATTTTCTCTGACGGGATGCATTATATTCATTTTCTTTCACAATAATTATCAAATGCAAAATTTATAGTCGCTAGTTTACTCATTATAATGAAATTCATATTTGTGATCAGTCATAAATGGCATTTGTCTTGCAAGAATAATATTGGGCATAATGCATGAAAAAGGACATATTTTTCACATATTACTGCACTTAATCTTGACTCTGATCCTCTATAAACAGTGATAATAACCGATTCTATCCATTGCTTTGATAAATCTCTCTTATTCCAAATATGGATTGTAACTTCAAGCATCTCTGAACGCTGTGTCGGAGTAGTTGAATTTGAATTAAATTGAGACCTCTATATTTACATAATATGGTTTCCAATTAGGAGCCATCATTTACAGTAGAGTGATAAATAGACTTAAACAGACTGAATCTATATTAAGTATATTTGTTTAGTTTAGTAAGAGGATCACGAGAGAACCTTTTAAGAGGAACCTTACTTTAAAAGTGTAATCAGCACAGTGCATATACCAGTATGTAATAAACCCCTCTGTTTATTATTTTCCTTGACATCTGTGCACCTTCGTGTTTGAAATTCTTAGATACAGGCGTATCTTACGAATAAACTGAATTTATAAGTAGAGCGTAAACAAAGACATGTTGTATTGTGAAAGAGCCTGGTTATCTTCATGAATACATCATCCTAACAATCAAGATACTCATATAATTTATTTCCCTAAACTTTAACTACCAAAAGCTTCTGAAAGTCTTTGTCTAGCCTGTAAACGTCCTGTACATTGATTTGAAATATTCAAACCAAATATATTTCATAGTGAGATGATAATGTTGCGTCATATTGTGATGATTATAATTGTTTAATTTTAACCGTCTAATCACAATAAAATATTTTATTGTGATTAGACGGTTAAAATTAAACAATTATATTTCATAGTGTTGAATAAGGGAACATGGATATCAGTGACTGTTCATGTAACTTCATAATAATGCTTGTGATTGTAGCTTCATAATGACTATGTTGAAAGTTAAAACTAAAATAATGATATTATCTATCTGCCCATTAGGTTCTTAAGCAGTAAGCTTGTATTTCATTTGGCTAGGAACATGTATTGTCTGTTGTTTTCAAAATGCGATATGGTACAACCATCCACATTCCTTCCCCAGAGTACAGAGTACTGTGGGTTGTAGTGCAACAGTGGAGCAAGGCAGAGCACCATCAGGTCAGTGGCATGATTACTAATTGCAGTTATTCTTGAGTGGTTAGGCACTTAGAGATGTTGATAGGAACATTAGAGAAAACAAGTTTTATCATTTTGGGTGGGAACTTTTGTATTTGAGACGTCATTGATGGTAGAATGAATACGCTGTCCTCGTATTTATCACGTTGGACTCAACTTCCTGCGCTGGACACATCACAGTAGTAAAGATGGTTGTTGTCGTTCTTGTACTGATTGCTGTCCTGTTTATTACATGCGTGCATGGAATAGTCTCGTCCCCAAATGCACTTCTGCTGCCGGCTACTTCTGCCTCACCACAGGACGATGATGATTCACTGGACACAGATGGATTTCAAGAGCAGTTTCTACTGGAAACTCCACCACCAGCAACTGAAGAGACCCTCAGGGGTAGAAGGGAAGAGAGAATTGGAACGAAGATGACTATATATGCCCATCAGAGAACATCGTCTGATGTGACGGTGGTGGAGTTGGAAGAGAGGAAGGAGCTGGCTTCTGCTGAGAAAAGTGACTTGGGCGAAGATGAAGACTTAACAGAGACAGTGTCCAGCCGCAGTGAAGTCACCACAGATATTGAGGAAGCAAGTGATGCAAGTATCGATCTGAGTGACACAGAATTCCGAATACGCCCAGACCGATTGACAATTCACAGTGCAGTCAGATCTCCCGAAGAGGAGAAGGGCGAAAAGGATTCTAAACGAGCAGAGAATATAAAATTTCAAGATGAATGTATGGATAAAGGAATACCCGCTCGTCCTGTAGAGAGATTATCAGGAGGAGTAGGTGAAAACAAGGAATTGCCTAGAAAAGAGAGACGAGACAAAGTTGAGACAAACGAAGCAGGTGTGGAGTCTCGGGAATGTCAGGGCAAGAAGCAAGGATTTGGTAAAAGGGATGAATCAGGCGGCAGATTGCACGGCAGTGGGGATGCCAACAGGCACATAGATTGTGGCACAAGTCCTATAGATGGAAAAGCTGTTTCCAGTCCTAACCCGGGTTCTTCTCCTCCGGAACCGTCACCTCTACCCGCTGGCGGAGGGCGGGCAAATCTTCCGCCGCCAACATTGGAGCTTGTGATCGGGCGTAAGGAGGTGCGCACAAAGGAGGCTAGCGCCACAGCTGAGAGTCGCCTGACGCTGTACGGGGCAAGGGACGTAGAAATATCAATCCGTTCACAGTCCCACATCAGTGTCACCACAACTCGCCGGGAGGCGAATGGGCGGGAGACCTCAGAGCGCGTGGACGTAGGGATGACCGCAACCGCAGGAACTGGAGGCTCTACCAAAGTCCCTCGTGCAGCAGACCTGAGCCCGGAGGTAACGGAAGATTCGGTAGGGGAACGCCGGTATATTATTCCTCCCCCGCCGTCAGAAGGAGACGAACCGCAGCAGACCGATTTGACAAAGGAACGCAAGCGAGAGGAGACTGTGATATTCAGCGGAAAGAAAAGTGTGTACCGCTACGAGTCGCTCGAGGCGGCCGGCACGCCGGCATTTGAAAGCCCTACGACGGAGGAAAGCGCGTCACACCACATTACTGATACCGGCATTAGCCTTACTCGCGAAACAACTGACACAATCACGAGCCCCGCTCGGAGACCTCCAGGCGAGATATGCATTGACGATCGCGGCGTTCTGTCCGACACGGCTGTTGACGTGGGTGCAGAAGAGGCGGAACTTACTGATGCTGGTCTGAGCCCCATTCAAGCAGATGACGTGGGGATCGGACTACCTAGCACCGAGATAATGCTTCTGGAGGAGGAAATTGTAGTGGCTCACTACTGTGATGCAGCGAGTAGTCCCGTTGAATTTCAGCAGGTCGAGACCACATCTGTGGCTCTCTCTCCGTTACAAATTGATACGTCAGAAGCCGGAATCTCAACAGACAAGGTAGATACTCGCGATGCGAGTGTCAGTCCTTTACACCCCGAAGGCGAGAGTCCATCCACACAAGAACGGGCAGACGATGAAGTTATGCGAGTAAGACGGGATTCCGGTGACGTAAGGGCACTTATAAGACTTCTTGAGGAAGGGACGCAGCAAAGGACACAGCACATCTCTGCGAAGGAAGCAAAGAAGTCTAAGGATGATCCTTTTTACGTTAGAACAGCCGAACAGCGAGAGGAAAAGGAACAGCGTCGAACCTTTTTACGTTCGAACAGTCGAACAGCGAGAGGAAAAGGAACAGCGTGACTTGAAAGAGGACGTGACAGAAACAAGCAAAGAAATTACAATAGTCCGTGAACAACCAATGGGCACAGAAGAAACAAGCGAAAAGTTGGTACACGAAGTTCAGATAGGCAAACCAACATCTGTACCGACAACACCGAAACATATTGGGCCTAAGATAAAAGAACTTCAAAGATTTTTCACACATTCATTTGAACAGGACACTGATGAAATCGTAGAGAGAATACCACCAGCACAACCTAAACATAAAATAACGAGTGAAGAACCTCTGTTGATTAAAGAAGAGGATCGAGTAAGCGACAGAATTTCTGTAGAAGTTGAAGAAAAAGACACATACCCTCACATCTCTCAGGTTATAGAAACCATTGAGAAACGTATAGCGACAGAGGGACAAATGAAACCAGTAACAGCCAAGTTTGCTACTGGCGTCGAAGTAGAGGAATCAGTAAAACCATCCCTGGTGGAGGAACGCCTCACACAGTTAGTAAAGGCTGAAGAACAAGTGCTGAAGAAGATCGAAGAAGTCATAACGTTTGTCGAAGAATCGTCGAACAGGCAAGAATTCTTTGCGCACTTGGAACAATCGAAAGAAATTGACTCAAAGAAAATTCACACCGAAGAGCCTTACGTATTGCCAGATACAAAGGATGCTAGAGAAGGACATGACATTCATTTTGCAGATGACCAAGAACAAGAAGACGGAAGGAAAACAATAACGTTAGAACGGCACATTCAACATGAAAGCGAGAAGAGATTGAAACGAAGTAGAAAAGAATTAGAAGCGGTAGACACTGAATTAAGTCTTAAGGAAACTGCAGGATTGAAACAGCCTTTACCATCAGATGATACTAAAAGAAGCCTCATATCTCACAAAATGAAGCTGGAGAGTGAACCAACTTCAGAATCAAGGATTTTCCAAATGGTACTAGAAGAGAAGACCGAGACTGAAGTAAGGTCAGAGAAATCTATACGTGAAACGTTTGAGGTCGTCGAAGATAAAATAAGATATCAACCAGAAAGGGGTGACGAACAGGACGAACATATAGAATTAAGAGAAGTATTACTACCTCCAATAGTCGATATATTAAAACAACCGACCAAAGAAATTCGACTTGACGAAATACCAGCTGAAGAAGATCAACTGACTGCTGCAAAAGAAACTCCTCTGGCTGAAATATTGATTCATGAAGAGGCGGTGTTTCCTTCTAGTTCAAAGGACCTTGAATCTGAAGTAGACGTCCTTCTTGACAAAAGATCAGCAGTCATGGAACCACGTGCTGCAACCGACGGGGAGGACTTAGTTATGAAGCAAGAGGTCATTGTAGAAGAAGATGAGTTAGTCGGTAGATTGATTTCGGGAAAGCATTCAGACGAGAAGGAAGAAATGAAGCTTCTGGAAGAGGACATAGTGGTGGAGAAAACAGATACTGTGGAGCAAACGCTAATTGAAATGACAATTATAAAAACCGAGGCATACAAATTGCACCCTACGTTACTCCACCAGAAAGAGTATCGGCCGGAGGAACCAGAGGAGTCAGTGACCGAATTGAAAGTGGCGACGGTTGACACAATTTCGAAGGATCAAGAAATTAAAACTGTTGAAGCAAAGGAACAACAAGAGCCTATTGAAAAATCTCTCGTAACAAAAGACAGTGACTATGAGTTGAATGTTGAAGTGTTAAAAAAGGAAACAGAAGACCGGCCTACACCAAGAGAAACGATGGCTGTTAGACAGGTACTTATTGATGAACTAAGTAAGGTGGATTCCCTTGAGGAAGAGGATTCTGCGAAACATCGCACCGTAGAGGAGGAAACATTGACAAGTAGGGACATTTTACCCAAACCCGAAGACGAACAGAAAGTAGATGAGGTCCCATTAACAGAGGCGGCGCCTACGATATCTGTGCCTCTCAAACATACTCCCGAGGATGTGACGTCAGTGGAGGAGGAAGGCTTTGCGGAGAGGACCGATATCGCATTTCCTGTAACGGTGCAACTAACAGAAGCGAGTGTGACAGGGGAATCAGTCGTTGAAGTAGAAAGGCTAACTGCGGACAAAGAAGAAATTTATGATATTTTAGCTAAACGCGAGGTCTCGGAGGAAAGAGAATTGTTTGGAAGGGAGGTTGGTATTAAATCCGGAATTGTAGTTGAAACGGTCGAAAGCTCTGTCGATGTTATAGAAGCTACAACTGATGGGTCCACAGTGCTGACTACAAAGGTGATTTTAGAAGGAAGAATGGTGGAGGAGGGTGATGATGTGACGAAGACAGCGTCCAAAGATCTCGAAACAGAAGAGGATGGTACTGCTGAAAAGGAAACTAAGGATACGGCAATTGCAGACGAAATTAGTGAACCTCTTCCAGACGTCGGTTTACTTATTAAAGAGGATGTGGTAATTGACGAATTGGATACGGGAGTAGAAAGTGTGGTAGAACGGGGACAAGTTAGAGGTGATGATGTATCTGATGTTACCATACCTGAAGTAAAAGTAGTTGACTCAATATCAGACGCCGTAACGTCTGATAGCGCCGAGACGTATCCCGAAGTTGTCGAACCTCGAGAGACTAAACCTGCGGACACTGAAACTGTGCATACAGAGGCCGCTGCCGCATCTCCAGAATCAGTTACCGAAGCCATTTTAGTGACAGGTACGATAGAGGTTCCTGATGAAATTCTTCCGGCTAAAGATACTGAAAGGGAATTTGATTTGGAAATACCTGAGCACGTATCTGCACCAAGTTCACCTGGATTGGAAGCTACCCGACCAATCACAGGAAATTTTTCCGGCTAAAGATACTGAAGGGGAACTTGATTTGGAAATACCTGAGCACGTATCTCCACCAAGTTCACCTGGATTGGAAGCTACCCGACCAATCACAGACGAGGAGCCGCGTCCTGTGTCGGTGACTGAGGACATTCCTCCTGAGCCTGCGCCGTCAATAGATCCGGAAGTTACTGCAGACAAGAGCGGCATCGCGAAGACCGTGTTATTGGAGTCAGTGGAATCCACTGTGACCAAAGTATCAGTCGTGGTAACTAAGGAATCTGTTGTTGACGATGTAACTGAACGGGATAGACTTCGAAGACCGTGTTATTGGAGTCTGTGGAATCCACTGTGACCAAAGTATCAGACGTGGTAACAAAGGAATCTGTTGTTGACGATGTAACTGAAGGGGATAGACTTGACAGAAGCGAAGTTGTTGAAGAGGCATTAGTTGTTGCGAGTGAATTGGAAATTAAAAAGGGACCGAAAGGGACACCTGAGTATTCCCCTGTGGGTGGTATAGAACCTGTCTTTGATGTCTCAACTGAAAGGCTTCCGGAAGGTATCACGGGAGGTGAAACGATCGATGGCATTGTTGAGATATGCCCCGTGTCTAAAGAACTCGAAAGCAAAGCAGAAACAATTATTGAAGTCAGTAAAACAGACGAGGCAGCAACGGCTGTGATATCTCTTGATTCAGAAAGAGATGACTTTGTTTCTAGAGAAAAGGTGGATTTCCTTGAGAAAGAGGATTCTGCGAAACATCGCACCCTAGAGGAGGAAACATTGACAATTAGGGACATTTTACCGAAACCCGAAGACGAACAGAAAGTGGATGAGGTCCCATTAATAGAGGCGGCGCCTACGATATCTGTGCCTCTCAAACATACTCCAGAGGATGTGACGTCAGTGGAGCAGGAAGGCTTTGCGGAGAGCACCGATATCTCATTTCCTGTAACCGTGCAAGTAACAGAAGCGATTATGATAGGGGTATCGGTGGTTGAAGTAGAATCGCTAACTGCGGAC